>JAHWFP010033341.1:31710-42422 GCA_023313725.1 Lithobius niger | reverse complement strand
GATGCGATAAGATAAAAACGAAAACAAATGACACACAGAAAAAAAAAAACGAGATAAAAGCCAGAACCCAAGACAATCAGATAAAAAAAAGAATCATTACGGAGACAGGAAAAAAAAACTTGTGCAGAAACACAAGGGTCCTCGCCTTCACACAATAGATAAAGGAATACAATAACATGAATTGTGAAAAATGATGCCAAGCGATAAAGCGATTTTTTTTTACAACACCATTGTTGCAAACAAAAAAGGGAGTTTCTTAGCAGATGATAGGGGTCTTATTTTAGGCCCTCAGGGAAGTGAGTGGGATCACCATCTGCTTACAAGGGAGGGCGACAAGTTCCTTTTTTTCCCCCATGGCGAACAAATCAATTTACCCTTGCGTCCCTGTTGGGAAAATACGGAAAGACAAAGAAAGGGAAAAAAAAAACCACCAGCCAATGACATGCAAGTCATTATTGATTGAGGACAAAATGGCGGTATAAGAATGTGAACATTAAAGGTGCATTCCGCCCAGCGCCATTTTTCTCGATCCTCCACATCAAGTTCGGCCCCAAAGTTCTATTTACTTACCGTTAGTCAATCCCTTGGTAAAAATCAGTTTTAAAATGTGGCGTCTAGGAGATTTTCTGTTGAATATTGGAAACTATATTTATTAGCAACCTCCGATAAAAAAATCATTTGCGCGTCTACAATAACCTTGACGTTTCATCTTTGTGTGTGCATGTACTAGTTTTTAATCGTTTGCTAATAATTACCATGAGATCAAAATTCTAAAGGACTAACGCGGTAAAAATTAAAATGATTTATGCCAATAGATCGCTGAAGAAAAATTGTAAGATACTAGCCTAAAAAATTATCACGCGTGATTTTAAAATACGAAAATCATTCCGGTTAGTGACGACACAATTCATACGTTCATGCTAGTTCGTCTATTAGGCGCAAGGCCAACTGAGACAGTAGCTGCGTTTCTCGCACCTACTATCTTAGTTGGCCTTGTATTACTATGCCGAGTCTCGCGAAACGGTCCGATGGTAACATGCGCATGTGGCGATCGGTGCGTGGCTGTAATAAGGCAGGAGGAGTGTACCTTTAACAAGTTTTAGTCATGTGGAGCTGTGTCGTTCCTTCCGGATCCGGTCATTTACGGGATTCGTACACGGCCTTGAATTCCTTGAAAAGCCTCAAACTTACAAACCGAAAATTCAAGGCTTGAAAAAAACCGTAAAAATTAAAGCTTTTATTGTCTGAGCCTCGAAACGGCCTTGAATTTAGTGAGCGTACTTTTGTTTGCAACGAAGTTAACGCTGAAAGATTAATATAAATTTAGGTATAAAATTAAATAAATGAACAGAAGTAGCTTGTCAGCCGAAGACATTTCTTCTGAAAACAGTGCTCCACTCGGATTGGTGTGGTGTGGGTGTCGGATTGGTGTGGGCAGAAAACAAAGACAAAGGTGCAGTGCAGTGCAAGCAAGTTTTGCCAGAAGGGGCAACTGAGCGAGTGCTGTTCCACGTGCTGTTAATTGCTATATTCCTTCTCCTCAACAGGAGGGAGGGAGAATATAATGATCACCATTGTATGCAAAACAACATTTTCGTTTCCTACTGCAAACTAAGAAGAAGGTGCTAACAACGGCAGCCGGTACAGTACAAAGAGCCTTGAAGTTGGTCGTAAATCAACCTTGAACAGCCTTGAAAAAGTCTTGAAAATGGTTTCGTCCATAACGTTCGAACCCCACCCTGAATTTAGCTAGTGCGGAGATACAAGCAAGTAATGGCGTCTTTAGTATTCCGTGCAGCGAAAACTGAAGACCATTGCAACGACTTTGCCCATTCGTCGCCTTTTCAGTGGGTAGTCAAGTGGACTTTAAAAAACACAACAAATTAAAACGTCGTTGCTTCCTTATAGGTAATAGGAAAGCCTCAACACTTTGATCGTCGCATTTCAGCACTACAGGAAGACACGCACCCGTAAAAACACAAAACAAAAGGAATTTGTTAACGATACACATCAGCATCTCAACACCACATTGCATGAATGAATAGGCCTACTGTCGAACCCACTTCTCCGTTAGTAGCTACATACGAAATTAAAACGGCAGGACCTAAAAGCCAACAATTACGCCTATAATCCAAAACTACGCCTTACTTGAACTAACCGGCAATTGTGATGGTTGGTAAATTAGATTACGTAACAGAGAACGTTGTTGCAGTGTGGTGATAGAAGACGTGTGCGACTCAACATTTTCGCTGAAAATGACTGGAAGAGGCCGACAAGTGAGCGCGTCATTTATGGCATGGTACCAGATAGACAAACGGTTTTAACCATTAGATTTAGCGTCCGAAAAGAAGTTAAAAGGAATAAAAAGAACCGGAAGTATGCAGCAGAAGTGGCCCACAACTGGGCCCAATATCTAAAGAATGGTACCAAATAGAGACAAACGGTTTTTACCATTAGATTCAGCATCCAACAATTAGTTAAAAGGAATAAAAACAAACAGAAGTATGAAGCGGAAGTGGCCGGAAGTGACTCACAAATGAGCCCATCACCAGATTCTGTGGAACGGTATCAGTTTAAGGCTTAAAGAGGGAGTGCCACCAAATGACAGGCTGCAGATCTATAGTCATTTACCGCTAGCTAAACCATGCGCCGCGGCTGTTTGCTGTGACGCGCATATCACGTGACTCGACTCGTCCACTCAGACGGCCAAAGGTCCGCTATTCTCGTTCGTCATTGGCTAACTCATGATGACATCACGCCAAACAGCCGTGGCTCGTGGTATAGTTCTGTCTAGTCCTTACTTTCAACAAGCGAAGGAAAACACAAATAATTTTTTTATGAAACAAACAAGCAACGTGTCTCCTCACGTGCTGGCAGGAAAGGAAAAGGAAAACGGGGCCAAAGTCTTAGAAAGATTATGGGGAAAAACAAGAATTTTAAAAATTCTTGCCAAGACAGAGAAATAATAATAAAAGAAAATCCAGAAATGCCTTTGGATCCAATCCGCAATTTGTGTTGAATTTTCAGAAAGTTTTTACAATGTTCAAGTATTTTGTCAATAACTCTTTAAAAAAAAATAGCCAAAGTCAATATCTGCAATACAAATGTTTTCATTTTCTTTGGATGCAGATAGCCTCTTTCAACAACTGTTTTCTGAGGTGTTGGCTTATTTTCCTGTAATAAGCACAAAACCAGCACGAAACATCCGTCATATTTGTAACGGCTGTTACATGTAAGACAATGCGCATCACGAAACCAACACTTTGCGGTGCACCTTATGCTTAGGCTATGCGAGCAGCTACACACTCATCCAATAGCTGCGAACACAGTTATTGGCCAAGCACCAACAGCAATGCACCGAGTATGGCCCATGGCGCGTTATGCACACGTAATTACGTGACGTAATTCCTTGGGGGGAGCTGCTGTACCAGCGTTATAAATATAACCACTCGAGCACTAGATAGTGTTGGGGTGCAATCGAAAGGTTGGGCCACTGAGACTGTCTAGGGCTGGTACAGCCTGCAACATGGAACCGGTACCTAAAGGAAAACAAAAACGAACTCGGTCGATGTTTAAGGTAAGGTTTAACTGATCCGAAGTCAAAACAGCAAAGGAACACAAATAAACTTTCCTGTAAGGTTTCAGATACTGCAGTGTTGCTGTACTGTTTAGTCCACGTGAAACCTTACTGCTGTATTCAAATGTTTTTATCGTTTTTTTTACGTTTGCACACGATACATCAGCTGATGACTGGTGCATTCTACTCGGCTAAATGACATCGATGGAAAATGTTAAAAAACTAATCATATTATAGTATCCGCGGCCTATCTTGCGTTCGCCCCAAAACGAACACAGATAATCGATTGTATGTTTTTGGTAGCAGAGTGCCTTGTTGATATCCAAGATGGTTAAAAAAAACAGTGGCGGCCGTCGATTAAAGCCGCCAATTCCAGGAATACGTAGTCGCTCGTAAAATACTTACAGGACTCAAGATACGTCGAGCACATAATAGCACACATCTATAGGTAATTCAGGGTTCGTGCGAGCCCTTAAAAACCTGGAAATATCCTGAAAGTAATAATGAAATTCCATGCCTGGAAAAGTGCTTGAAAATCTTGAAAAATGATATATGTATCAACAGTAGAGTGATGAACGAAAAGTAGACGACGTGACTGAAGAACACTGACAAATGTAGCCAAGAAAGTAGTCGAGCGTGTAGCCTTACTTTATTCTTCCTCTGTTTGGGCATGAAAAGTTTTGAAATTTGGGTTCTGGCTTTAATTGTAGTTACGTGTATAATGGTTGGATACAGCAGTAAGGTTTGACGTGGACTAAACACTACAGCAACACTGCGGTATCTGAAACCTTACAGGAAAGTTTATTTGTGTTCCTTTGCTGTTTTGACTTCGGATCAGTTAAGCCTTACCTTAAACATCAAACCAGTTCGTTTTTGTTTTCTAATCCGTGCTATACTTTGGAGTACCATTCAGTTTAGATCAGCTTGTTTTAGTGGAAGCAGTACTCTGCGTAGAACCCCCTAGCTGTGCAGTAAGGAGTAAATTGGAATCGAGTTCGATCTTGAAACCAAGCGTCCACTCCTCGAGTTCACATTGCCTAGTCCCCAAACTAAATTACAAGTGTAAAACACCTGAAAATGGTTATTGGTTGAATCTGGAAAATCCGGAATTGGCAGCGAATTGGGAATTTGTGTATTGTCCCTGAAGCAGTGGCGTAACTAGTAGGGGGGGGGGGGCAAAGGGGCGATTCGCCCCCTCTGTACGATTTTGAAGGCTTATTCGGCAAATTGGCCTTGTCACTTTTTGCATATACCTGAAAAAACCTTGACTATCCTGAAGACGTATTTTAAACAATAAGACATTAAATTACCAACATTTCTACCAAAGCATCATGAGTGTTTAAAAAATAAGTATTTAATATGAAAGTGAAAGATGTATGATTACACATTTATTTATGCATATAATGCATTCAGCAAAACTGATTTTATAAAAATGTTTCCAACGGCATGCAGTTTACAAGGGCAGAAAATGCCGGAAAATAGCAAAAATGCGTCAGCTTCCACCCGCTGGGGGAGGTCACAGCGCTCCCCCAGACCCCTAGCTGTTATTGGGTTCTCCCTCCACACAATTCGGCTAAATGGCTATACTTTGTTCCACATTATGTTTTCAGAAAACTGACTGTATAACGTCACGTTTTCATGCACTGAGTGCAAAAAATCCGTAAACATCCCATTCGTAAACTCTAACAGTAACTTTGTTCAGTCTACAAGTGTGATAGCCACATGTTTTTGCACTCTTAGTGCGAGGAAACGAGTTGTCATCCAGTCAGTTTTCTGAAAACATAATGTGGAACAAACTTGTTTGTGCCCCCCCCCCCCCTACAAAACCCTAGTGACGCCACTGCCCTGATGCATTCATCATTGAAATTCCTCGTCGTAATCACCATTTCCGGGGCAATAGTTAGCAATTTTGATTTAGTTCCGGAAGCTAGTTTTCAACAAGAGCAGGATGTGTGGTCTTTACCTGCGTCCTCGGCCCAGCGATCTCGTTCTTGATGAACCGGAAGTTCCTTATCCGTCAGAAGTCGGTAGTAACCTTGAAGTAGCAATACCAATTCGTCGGCATCGCGATCCTCCAAGCTCAGGACGATATTCTGCAAGAAAGGAAAACAACAAAATTTAATTGAAATAATGAAAAGGAGAATCTCATGTTTCTTAGAAGGAGTAAACAGCTTGCAGACACAGAAAGCTAACGTTGAACTTGGGGCAGAGTTGGAACTGGGCTACAGTATTTGACACAGTGACACGAAATTTGTTAGACCCCATTTCCAGAAAATACACTGTTGATCAATCTACATGACAAACAGTATAGTGCAATCATTGGGATTAGTGGGTCACTGTGTCACAGTTGCTGGAGTCCCGGAAAAAAAATCCCTGGAAAAAAATTCCCGGAGAGAAAATCCCTGGAAAAAAATTCCCGGAAAAAAAATCCCTGGAAAAAAATTCCCGGAGAGAAAATCCCGGTAAATTAGTCCCCGGAAAAAAGATCCCACGGAAAAACAATCCCCCGGAAAATAAATCCCCGGAATAAAGATCCCTGGAAAAAAAAATCCCTAAAAAAAGATCCCACGGAAAAACGATCCCGTGGAAAAAAAAACCCCAGAAAAAAATCTCGAGGGTCTAATAAGACAATGCTTTACTAGATCTGAGAATTAAAATGTAATAATAAAAATCAAACTCATCAACGAATGTGCGTATTGTACATAGTAGCGCAAGTCTTGATGAGAACGCTGAAGTACGTGTAAAATGTGTTTGTTCTAAAATTTAACTAACTCACGTCTGAAGGTTAAAAAAAGGAACATCAAAAAGAAACTATCCATAAATATGATAACTTCTGTGATTGGCTATGAATTATGTCTGCTTTGCTCGCGCTGCCACGCTCGCTGCGGCAATGTATTTAACACCAGGTACAACTAAATACCACACACGTCTGAAGCACTTGGGCGTAGCCATGTTATGACTTTCGCTTTGTATTCCACCGTTTGCACAAGGCCCTCTGAGAGCCACAAATTTCAGTTCCTGTGGCTCCAAGCCAGTTGATTTAACATCATTATAATCTAATTTTACCAAATATTCCTGTTAATATCAGAAACAGTCCCATATTCTTTCAAGTAGGAATGCCTCTTTAATAAGTGGAAATGCTAAAAATTTTGGATTTTTTTAAATTTGGGGATTTATTTTCCGGGGACTATTTTACTGGGATTTTTTTCCCAGGGGATTTTTATTCCGGGGATTTATTTTCCAGGGGATTATTTTTCCGTGGGATCTTTTTTCCGGGGACTATTTTACCGGGATTTATTTTCCGGGGATTTTTTTCCAGGGATTTTTTTTCCAGGGATTTTTTTTCCGGTCCCCCAGTTGCTGACCCGGTGATCTACCCAAAACGGTGAGTCAAGTGACCCGTTTCAACAGTGAGGAATATATAAGGCACGTTGCCACCTAATGAAAGTCCAGCAAACAAACAATGCAGCAAACAAAGATATGCACGAAGAACTTTCTATTAACGTAATGAACAACCCGCGTGCCAACTTAAAAATTGAGTAAAAATTTGATACGTCCTCGTTTACCTGGGAGCAAACTGTAAATATTAACGATATTACTGCCACTAGATGGCGCCACGGTGGATTCTTTATGTTTTACTGTGGCGCCAACTAGTGGCCGCAACATCGTTAATCTATAGAGCAGTGACATTTGCCGCCATATTGGCACCAGTATGGGTTTGACGGGCATAACTGCAAGGTGCGGGGCGAGGGATAATCGTCTAACTGGAAAATCGCATAATTGGAAGAACGTATAATGGAAAATAGTATAACGGAATATCACCTAACAGGAAATTCGTATAATGGAAAAGTGTCTACCTGGAAATTCGTATAATGGAAAATCGTCTAATATCCCTGCCTCGCTCGCGCTGCCGCGGTTGCTGCGGCTACACGTATAACATCAGAAACCGCAGTTAGACGTTTATCCATTATACGATATTCCGTTTAGATGCTTTTCCAGATTTTTTTATTTAGGAAGATTTTAGACAATTATCCCATTAGACGATTTTCCGGTTAGACGTTCGTCCGACGCCCCACAAGGTGCACTACATAAAAATGGAGAGAAAAACAACGGAAGAGCGGATTTCTTAGGCTTAAAATAACGTTGTTTTCTCCAACAACAAAAACCGCGCGTTTTAAGTCTAAGAAATCACTCTTCATAGCATCGGCTTCAGTATGACGCCCTTATGTTTCTCTCTACAGTGCCCCTTGCAGCTAACCCATTAAGGCTCCAGCATAGTGTTAAATACAATAATACCACGTCGTGTCACTGCTCTATACAGCTCGCTTCCAGGTGCACGAGGAAGTACCAACTTTTTACTCAATAATTAAGGAATAATTATGGTTAAAAGATCTTCCTTTGCTTGTTCCTAGCAAGCGCTTGAGAGAACTACATAGCACTAGATGCCACAAACTTTCGTTTAGTAGCAACCCCCCTTTAAGGGCGTATTTACACTACGATTTCGCTATAAATTAATCATTTAAAAATGGCGTCGGTTTTGGCTGTGCCGACTTGTACGGGAATAGTCCATAAGTTCCGAAGGGGGTACAATTTTATTGTCAAGCATTGGTATAGCAGCAGGCATTAACCAAAGGGTGTCGTAGTGTTGTTGCCACGGCAATGATACTTTCACCATCAAACATTTGCTTCTATAGCTGCGAATATGCACCGTGAGATTTTTCATGTACTTTCTTTTGGGTTTTCGCCAATATTACGAGTTTTAAGTGGGGAAAGCCTGGAGTGTTAAAAAAAAAGGGTAATTAACAATTGCAGACCTACATTAATTTGCAGCACTTTACTAAGCTTTCCTTAGGCAAGTACGAAGGCCAAAAGAAGCCAAGTAGTGCGAAACAATCTTTCATTACGGCGTGCAGTAATGACAATATCACAAGTGAAACCCGTGCTGCCCTCCAGTAGCAATTGGTTCCATTAGTAACTCTGTCCCCAACATGTCCACATAGGCGGTTCCTCCAGTCCTGAACTCGCCACCACTTTTCAGTCTTCTATACAGCCAAAGCGGCTGGGAAGACTAGATCAACGACTTTGGCCGTCGCCTTTTTGGACTCTGGACGGTACCAGAAGAGAGTCAACGGTCCAAAAGTTAATTTAAAAACACGGCAAATTAAAACATCGTTGCTTTCTTACAGCGAATAGGGTTTCTGGACGCAAGTCAATGAAATAATAACACTTGATCGTCCCATTTAACCACTACAGGAAGACACACAACCATATAAACAAAAGGAATTCATCAACGACACATATTAGCTTCATTTACAATAGTCTCAACACTGTGTTGAATGGATGAGTAGGCCTACAATTCAATTCTCCGCTAGCTGCTACTTAGGAAATTAAGACGTCAGGAAAAAATAAGCCTAAAAGCTGAAAATTAGGCCTAAAATTACGTTGCCACGCCACTGTCAGGTCTCCACACCGTTTTGCATCAATGAATAGGCCTACTCTCGAACCCAATTCTCCATTAGCAGCTACTTAAGAATTCAAACGGCAGGTAAAAATTAGGCCTAAAAGCTGACCATTATACATAAACTCTAAAACTAGCCAAAAAAGATAACATATTCTTAACTGGCACTTGTGAAATGTGAAGGTTACTACTTTTAGATTACATAATAGAGATCGCTGTTGCATTGCGTGATAGAGATGTGCGTGTCAACACTTTCGAAAGTGGCGGAAGTATACAGAAGAATATGCCAGTGCCAGTTAAGAATATGTTAGCTTTTTTGGCTAGTTTTAGAGTTTATGTATATAATGGCCGGCTTTTAGACCTAATTTTTACCTGTCGTTTGAATTTCTTTAAGTAGCTGCTAATGGAAAATTGGGTTCGAGAGAAGGCCTATTCATTTATGCAAAACGGTGTGGCGACCTGACATTGGCATGGCAACGTAATTTTAGGCTAATTTTCAGGTTTTAGGCTTATTTTTTTCCTGACGTTTTAATTTCCGAAGTAGCAGCTAACGGAGAATTGGTTGTAGGCCTATTCGACCATTCAACACAGTGTTGAGACTATTTTAAATGAAGCTAATGTGTGTCGTTGATGAATTCTTTTTGTTTTTGGTTGCGACTAGGTACTCGCTGCAGCCGTTATTATTTTTTTTATGGAATTCCATAGAAAACTTATCCAAATTAGGTCTCCTAACCCCATCGAACCGTTGCTATTACGTTTATCGTAATTGTGTTCATATAGTTTGTTTTTCTTTGGTTCAATATCAGACACGCAATCTCAGACATGAAGCAAGTAAAACAAAATGCTTATGAATAGAATGGATAGTGTGTTACGAAATGCTGATCAGTGTTAGTTTCCTTTGTTGATGATAGTATCCTAGTAATATAGGTGTTATAGTATACGTTCCAGTTAATAATCATGTTTTCCACACGGATTTCGTTTCTGTATAGGGGTGGTGTTACCATAATTCTGGTATACCATATCCACTTTCCAGCAACGCGATAAAGCCGATACACTTATTACTCCCAGCAGCTCATGGGCATCGCACTTCCGGTGTTTGCAAATTCTTTAATGGAGTTTCGAAATGAAGAATTGTCTCCTTTCTGTCATTATCCATTTACAGATAGCTGCAGTCTCTGCAGCATTTCGAACTTTCCGTATACTTGCGCCCCTTCACAGAAGTCTTCTCTTCCACAGTCTATCAGAGGACCATCTCTCATCTCTATGCAAATAGCACAACCCATCGTAATTAACCGCTCTAAGCCATTTCCCGACACCAACGGACCCCAATCGGAAATTATGCCTTTTCCGTCTCCAGCCTGGCCAATAAAAGGCGAAAATGGAATCGGACCGTTCCTAAATGAATTAGCACGGTTTCGATCGGGCATACGCTGGCTGATGTGAAAATCTTCGAAATTATGCAATGTGTTCACAAAACTAAATCTCCTGAGTGTCAAAGCAAATGAATACCTTATTAGTTGCCTTCGAGGACGTTCTCACAATTCCTGTTTTCATTACTAAACAATAATACGTGGAGTTTAAGACCTGCTATAATCAGGTAGCGGAGATGTATACGAAAATAGAAAGGAAAGTCTGATTAAGCTTTAGCAACCAACTGATTAGGTGATTATACCACGC
>JAHWFP010033341.1:5070-21572 GCA_023313725.1 Lithobius niger | reverse complement strand
AGTTAGCCTTTTGCTGGTATTCGCCAGTTTTAGCCGGTAATAACCGGGAAAAAAAAAAACCCATGTTTTTACCACTGTCCCTGCAAAAAGCCAACCCTGTTTCAAGGCATTCGATACTAACACTTACTTTATCTCTGTGGCTTTCATTTGTGACAAGCGGGTTTTCTACCCAGCTTCTAAACATGGTGTTACCAATCGCAGTCACTGGTTGAAGACAAGCTGCGAGAGTTGCGAAATTTTCCTGTGGTTGGAACGACGGACCGACACTCGGCTGTTGAAGCAACCGCAGCGGTGCATCGTTCTGTGAAAACGCCTGCAGCGGACAACAAAATGCTTGCCATCTAAGTCACGGCGGTTTCTAGTTACATCTGCCTCATCTAAAGTTCAGTCCGATCTGTGTCACCCTACTGCACTGGCGCACGAAGCAGCGGTCGTGCACCCTTTTCCCAGACCGAAACAACATGGCTTGAAGCAGAAGAAAATAGAAACACAGATTGTTTGTGGCTGATCGTTTTAGGAGCCCGTGCTTCAGTGCACTGTGCTCACGCCACATAGGGTATAGCACCACTGCGCATGCGTCGAGTTTCCGTCAATCGAAACTTGAAACTTACTACGCCAACATCGCTCTATTTGATAATTGGTTAGGGCGCGTGATTGCCTGTTTGTTGATTTTTGTAAAGGAATTGCTTTGATATTACAGGGTAGCGTTCAAAGCTCTTGATGAAACTCCCTGATTTTTCCAGTGTTTTCCAGATCAATATTAACACTTTTCCCTGATTTGTTGGGTGCAACGAAGATGACAAATTTTTTCACATTTCACTCAAATCGCAATAACCGTATCGCCTTGCTTTGGTAAATGAAAAATTGCACTGCCCTAACTGGCATTGGTAAGGAAAAAGAAAAGACCACAATCTGAACGGAACTAGAAACGCTCTTAACGCGTAACGTCCCACATTATTTAGGCCCAAGGAGTTTTCGCTTTATCGGAAATGAAACAAAAATGAAATGAAGTTTTAACTGAAATAAAGTGAAGGTTTATAAGTAAAAAATTAAATCCGCGTTACCTATTCTTTATATGGGTGAAAGATTTTCAGGAAAATGTTCAAATTCCCTGATTTTTCCCGGTATTCCAGGTCGAACGCCACCCTGATAATTATGGTTAGGCATTTTAAACACCTACTGCTTCAAAACAAAAGGCCTAACACTATAACCCCCGTTTGGGTTCGCGCTCCCGAAAAACAAAAACAAAGAAAACAAACCTAACCTTATTAAGACACACGCTAGTGTGTCGCCCACCAAGATTCAGAGAAGGTAACATTAACGTGCGTCCTATCCAGACAAACTGTATATATAAGCATGGTGACCACTAATCACGTGTGTGTTTTACAGGTCAGGAAAACAGTTTGGCTGTTTTCAAGCATCTGATGAAACATATACAATTGCGTATTAGTCCGGGGCCAAGTGGTTTTTCGTGCACCTTTCGTGGTGAAAGCATTTCACCTGTTGGAACGTCTTAAGGTACTCCTAAGCTTTCAAAAAAACTTTGGTTCCGGACTGGCAATCATAGCAGGTGGCCGCCATCTTGGATTCAAAATGGCGGCCATTGCAAAATATTAAAACGCAGATTTCTACAAAACTACTTATCTGATTTTAATTTTCTAAACATCGTTGGAAAGGCCAGAATGTAAGCTAAAATTTATTTCCTATCAACTATGGTCCAATTTCTAAAGCTTTAGGAGCTATATAGACCCAAAGGCTCAGTTGTCATGAAAATTGCTCTTTCAAAGTGTTATTTGGTATTTTGTAGCTCAATGGTGAAAGATACCAACAAATAACATGGTACATAATGAGGAACTTATTATTTAGCTTTCAAATAAGCTATTGTATGTTTTAATTGAGTGCTTAGGTACCATAAGAGGCGGATGTATGGAATCCGTGAGCTATTTTGGGACAAACTTAAAAACAAGACAGCAGATCGCGCCACTAAGCAATGGATGACATCACTGCCATAAAACTACTCCAGATCATTTTGCTACATGTTAGCTTCACCCACAAACCACGACAATTTTGCGTTTGCAGGTCTGACACCACTGCTGAGAAGGTACCTCTCACGTGACAGCTCTGGCGATGTATCAACCTGCGGATCCCGTTGACAAACCACAACCACTAATCTTGACAATCACAAGACTCTTCAAGATGAAGACTTGACAGGCAGAGCAACTAAACTGCTCCCATGCCAAATGCCCAAAGCACCCAAACCGACATACCTTTCGTACACCGCCTAAACACATACCCCAAGGACAGACTTTACCAGTGCATGCAAACATGATGCACCCTGGTTACTTGGAAGAACTGTTACGTTGTTAAGCTAATCAGCAATTTCTGTAATAAACATGGAGAACAAGCTAGACAACGATTCTGGCCAAACTGAGCATGCATCAGGGAGTGAACAGTCTAGCAATTACAGAGCCCTCGTCTAGAGATGTTCCAACATGGACAGCCTACCATTCTCTCATTAGCAGCACCCAAGCTTTTGCACAAGTTACAGCTGCACCCCTTGTACCAGCACACGAATGGTCAACCTTACTAACCACATTGTTACAAGCCCAATCCATTACTACGTTTGTTGTTGGGGAAGGAAAACCTGTTGTATCCCTTGATGTGGGATTGTACATAGCCACCAAGCAATTCCAAATGCACCGAACCGACCTTTCCAACATTATATTGCGTCCAGGAGAGTTACACATTATCATGGCCTGCTTATTACGAACAATACGCAATTAAATTGAAAACAGCGGAATCGATCTATGCCTCGTTGAAGCAAACATATACAGTGCCACAACAGTAAGACAGATTTTGGATGGTAAACATATCAGCAGAGGCGTACATGCACATCTCACAATACTAGAAGTAATGTACCGGCTATGTGCAGATGGTATTACCGATAGGATAACGATTGTCCATGCTGAATTGACGGCTATGTTGGAAGAGTCCATGCAGATAGAATCTTGACTTGAAACATTTGAAGAAGCAGGTTCAAGTCGGTCTATGTTCAGACCTACGCTGCAATACATGCAAATGGTGATTGAACTCTACTTATTTATTAGAAGTGTATGAATGGGTGATTGGTAGTTGCACTTAAGTTCGCTGGATGCCTTGGCTAAGTATTTTTTTGCACATGACAAAAGGAACTATGCTCCACTGTTGCATGAAAAGTTTAGGCGATACTTCAACTCAACTATTACAGGAATTTCAAACCGGCAACTGGTGGTGAATAGGAAAGTGGTTCCTTTCTGCTCACTTGGTGGTGATCACGCTTTAGAACATATTAATCGCAGCATGAAAGTTTCAGGAGGAATAAGTGGATTTACACTAAACACAATTGCACGCACGCGTTTCTTCCTAATCCCCGAGATGGCAAGATTGGCCGGGGAATCGCAAGAACTGGCTGGCATACACACCTCTAATAAGGCCAAATACCATGAAAACAACCCAGCAGTGCTGCAGCGACTCAATGACCTTACAGAGAAACTAATGAATGTTTTAACTGAGGACAACTCTGAAGAACTTGTAAATATTATTACAAAAAGAGTATTGCCAGGTGAAGTGAAGGCAGACGTAGTATCAAGAAATGAAATGGGTCAGGAGATGTACGAGGAGTTTGTTGCAAAGAGGATACTGAGCAATGAATGCAACATATGGGGCAAACTTCCGAATTTAATATGAAAATGTGGAAAGACAAGGCCAAGAAAATAAGTAAAGGTGAAAGACACCATTGTTGAACTTCTAGAGACTAATACCCTGTTGGTTCGCCTTCTAGTGGTTGCAAATCACGTCCAGAAATCAATCTTAAACAGTGCATTGGTGCTTAGGAGTTTTCTGTCGTTCCAAGGTCTCTCTTTGCTGTGGATGGGGCACTACATCACTGCGGGAACGAAAGTGCTCTAATGGATATAACTTACTTAAGGACAGGGCCAAACAGGAGGAGTAGCCCCATTATTATAGCCCAGTCAGTCTGTGATAATGTACGTCATACAGTCGTCGTTGTTGATTGCATGGCCCAGCTTCAGTCAATGGACAAAGGCAAAGATGTAAAAACATGCAAACAATTAGCTGATGTGTTCACTCATCATTTGGAAAGGAGCCACGGTAGTTACAGTGAAATGCATGTGCTATTCGATTGATATGAGGTACCCATGTCCTTGAAGACTGTGACAAGAAAACATCAACAAGGACCTACCTTGCAACCTGTTGCATATAAAATTGGCGACACGACCCCAATAGGACATCTTACAATGAAAAAGCAGTTAGAGCACGCCAATACAAAACAAGCCTTAATTGTGTACCTCTCAAATAAAATAATAGAACAGACGACGTGAAAATCTAGAAGCACAGTAATTGCATTTTGTACCCAAGTACAAGCTACAAACTTGAACCTTGAATACCTTTCCAGAACACAAGAAGAGGCGGACACAAAACTGATTTACATGCTGTACGATGCTATTCAAAGAGGAGCTACCCATAGAGACATCGTGTCACCGGATACTGATGTGCTAGTATCAGCTGTTCATAGGTATCCACAGCCCTGTCCTATCATTTGTAACCCTAGAAGTAGGGTGATATCCGTAGGTTCAATTTTTAACGCCATTGGTGCATTGAAATCTTCCGCTTTGCCAGCTTTTCATGCTTTTTCTGGTGCGGATAACACTGGAAGCTTCTTCAATAAAGGAAAGCTCTCATGCCGAAAACATTTGAACGATCGGACATCGAGACATTGACAGCTTTTACAATACTGGGAAATGCAAGTTCTCTTGATACAAATATCTCTGATATTCTTGAAGCTTTTGTGTGCCGACTTTTTGCACCTTCCACCAAAATAACGTTCATTACAGAATTACGTTGGTGGATGGTCTACAAGAAACGGTGCCAAGCTGTAAACTTACCTCCAACTCACGCAGCACTTTAACAGGTTGTTCCTGCGTACTCAGTATCAAGCAAATACTATACGGTCTCAAGACATCATCCCGAACCCACCGCAGACGTCCCCAGATGGATATGGATGGCAACAAATGGGTGAGACCTTCGAGCCAGTGACGACAACGCTTGGGTCTGGAGCAGGCCCAAGCTTTGTCTTCACCGGCTCGAAGGTTACTTCTATAACCGGGCTTGTACACTGTACAGTGCTCCTGTATAAAAACAAGGTGTGCTACTGTCCGATGCAAGTGCAGTTTTAACAATCGGCAATGTTGTGAAATATGCGACTGTTCAAATCATGAAGAATCCTGTCTGAACCCTAATAGAATAACTGGAACAGAAGATACCTTCGATGAAGAAGACGGGTCGTATTATACATAGAGTAGAAAAATTGTATTACTTTCTCCACGTTGTATAATTGATATTCACTATTTGCTAGTAAAAGCAACATTGTATGCTGCAATGAAAGCGTTTGTGCCATGTATTGTATATTTGCTTAAAATAACACACATGACTAACCAAATTACTTACTTAACAGTTAATAGAACTAATTTGTAAGCTAAAATAATAAGTTCCACATTAGGTTCCATGGTATTTGTTGGTATCTTTCTCCATTGAGCTGTAATATACAAAATAATACTTGAAAAGAGCAATTTTCATGACAACTGAATCTTTGGATCTATATAGCTCCAGAAGCTTTCGGAATTGGACCATAGTTGATAGGAAATAAATTTTAGCTTACATTCTGGCCTTTCCAACGGTGTTTAAAAAATTAAAATCGGATAATTAGTTTTGTAGAAATCTGAGTTTTAATATTTTGAAATAGCCGCCATTTTGAATCCAAGATGGCGGCCACCTGCTATGATTGTCAGTCTGGAACCAAAGTTTTTTTGAAAGCCTAAGAGTACCTTAAAATGTTCCAACAGGTGAAATGCTTTCACCACGAAAGGTGCACAAAACGAAAAATATGATCACTCGGCCCCGGACTATATTAAAAATAACACGAAGAGCTAGCCTATCTAACTAAACCACCAACTTCCCACCACTTAGTCCTCCACGCGTCACCGAAAACCAATATGGCAGCCACTTCAAGTTGCAATAAAGACGGCAGCTCACGGGGCTGGCCGTGGCAGCACAAGCATGCAGTTACGGTCATTCAGGTCACGTGATAATGTCAATTGGCTCCAATCGCATTTGGCCCATGCCTCATTAGGGCTTTGCAGTGGCCATGGGGATACAATACAAGGCGGTCAAGCGATCAGACGCAACATGCTACGATTTTCAATTCTCGGGTTCAGCTTCGCCTCAAACTGCCGCGCGCCATTATTAGGGGGCCCAACACTACCGCGCAACTGATGCCCAAGCGATGACTGGCCATTCATCCGTTTCCCCCCCTACCCCCTGCCGTGCGTGACCGGCATACGTACAGCTAACGAGCGCCGATGTTTACCAATACTGCTAAATGGTCCCGGTTTAGCCGTCAGGATCTCGTGGAAACTCGAGGAAGCTCGGACTAGCCGACCGCTCGCAAACAATGGAAAATGGCTTCGTAATTAAGTTCAAATTATCACGTTCGAACATAGCACCGTAGCTTGGATTCCGTGTGAAAGCCGCCAATTAACTAGACTTGTAGAAACTAAGTTGGATCCAAATGCAACGTCGTGTGTCTCATCTAGGATCGGTAGCCAGGTTGTAACTACTAGCTAGCACTGCCGAACCCCAGAAGTTGTTGACACTAGACGCCACACCGACAAAGTACAACAAAAATTTCAAACATTGCTACAACGTTGTTATTTCTCTCTATTTCCAAAATTCGCCAATTCTCTCACAAAGAACAGCGTTTAGCAGTGATTAAACGACGGTAGCAACTCATAGCGAGAATTCAAAATCCAACAGGGCGCCCATGTCGCGTTTGTCGCATCAAAACAAACGATCGAATGCTGCTACTCAGAAACCAGTCCGCCGTATTGTACTGCAGCAAAAATTAGTTCCTTATTGTCATAAATCGTCGCCGTCACACTTCGTACATCATACCGTGAGCCAGAAAGAGAAAATATCTCCGTTCGTATCGTGAGCAGTGGTTACTAACTAAACAGATAAATCGAAAGCCTTGTTCTTCGTTAAGAGGGAGAAGTAATCAGCGACTTTTAGTATTAAAGGGACATCCGGCCTGCCTTATAACATTCCGCGTGCCAAATTACAGCTACGCGCAGATCATCATCCGAGCAATTACAGTGCCAAGGTCGGCTGGGATGGTAGCTGCGTTCCTCGCATAGCTGCTGTCTCGGTTAGCTTTGTGAATAGTACACGAGACAGAATCAAGTCAACGATTGTGTCGTCACAAACCGGAATGATTCTCGTATTTTAAAATCACAATTTATAATTTTCTAAGCTAGTGTACTATAACTTTGCTTCGGCGATCTATTGGAATAATTAATTTTAATTTTTACCGCATTAGTTTATTAGATTTAGATCTCATGGTAATTATTAGAAAATTAGTAGATGTACACACAGAGATGAAACGTCATGATAATTGTACGTGCGCAATGCATCATTTAGTGACGGATCGTTAGTAAATAAAGTTCCATTAAATTCAACAGAAAATATCCTAGACGCCACATTTAAAAAAAGATTTTTATCAAGGGAAAGACTAACGGTAAGGAAATAGACCTTTGGGACCGTACTTGATGTGGAGGATCGAGAAAAATAGCGCTGGGAGGTATATCCCTTTAATTAAGTAAGGGTGCGTTTACGCAAAGAGATCTTGTCGCTCGCCGAACGCTTATTGCTAGTCAACACTTGTTTATTTACGACTGGCTTCCCGTTGTTACTAAAATGAATGCGGTAAGACATAACTAGTTAAATGTACTATCAATAACAACACAGTGCAACAGTAATTTTAAACATTGCTACAACATTGTTGTCGTTTCAAGCTATTTCCAAAATTTGCTATTCTTGCTCAAAAAACAGCTTCTAGCAGTGATCAGACGACGGTAGAATAAATAGCTGCTCGCAGCGAGAATTCAAAATCCAACATGGCGTCCATTTCGGGGTTATCGAATCGAAAACAAACCATCGAATGACGGCATTCAGAAATCAGTCCTCCATCTTTTACGGGAGTAAAAATTACTATCTTGTCATAAATCGACGCTTTCAAGCCGCACATATCGTACGTCGTGCCGTGATGCACAAGGAAAAGCTCTGCGTCCGCGTCGTTGCCATGGTTACTACGAATAGACAACTCAGAAAGCCACGTGCTCCGGAAAAGCCGAGAAGCAGCCAGAAAATTGTGCATTAACCAAGAAAATGTATGTTGCGAATGGTTGCATAGACGCGCCCTAGTACAGTCTGTCGCATCACAGCGAAAAAAACAAAATCTGCAATTGCAAGCTTTGCAATCTTTATTTTTTCGTCTTTATTTAGTATTAGGCCTATTATTTTAATTACAATACCACTATCACTAGGTCATTCGTCCATGTCCGACACGGCCCAGCGAACACAGAACCGACAATCCCACTCTACAAACGAAATTACAACTCCTATTCCCCAACTCCAGACACGCGCACTAAAACATCATCCTAATATTAATAACGGCTCAGAGTTTTCCCCACGGAAACATACGCCGAGCTGTACCGCATAGCCTGGGAGACCACCGTGAAGCCCACCACCCATCCGTCAGGGGCAGCAAGCAAGTAACAGCACTCGCAGAGAAACGTACCCGTCACACACATTTCCTGATTTACACCAACGCGGCTGGCAGCTAGAACGGAAAGAAATAAAGGCAAGGAACAAAAGCGTGAACTGAGAAAACGAAGGTCATAAATCTCAACCCGAAACATTTACACGTTAATGAGATGCAGAGAGAGAGGGTGGTGTCTGAAGAGCCGGCATAACTTTTAATAATTCCTGCCGTCGAGTTTCAGCGTGACCCCAAAAGGTCTATAAATGCTCACGACGGTGTCGTTTATTCAAAGCAGAACGGACATGATGGACGGTGTTCACGGAACCCCGGGTGCGTGTGTGCGTGTTATTCTGGCTAACTCAAACGCCAGGGAACCCTACATGCTGATGGCTTCGTTGCGGGGTAAAGAATGGTCGAACACGCTATAACGCACTGCGGGGAATGACTCAAATCCTTTGGTTGGCGCAACGTTTGTGTCCTCGCACAATGGCTAACGAGGTTTCAAATTCGACACGAAGTGACCCGAGGTCCGTTTCAAAAGATTTTGCGCTCTGAACTTTACCCCTATTACGACACACTCCAACAAAGAGGAGTTGTAAGTGTGATTTAGTTGCACTTGTATATTAACTTTTTAGGTGGGACGAGTTTCCCCTCACAGAATTCCCATTTCCGGGTACAAATCTCAGTTCAGTAAACCCCCAACAAAAGGTTGTCTCAACTCTCCTATGGTGCATTCCACGATCACAATGCGGTCAATCACAAACACGCGAAAAGGAGTGAGTCGCCGCACGAAGAAAGAGTCCCATGTTTTAAGTATCACTGCGCATTACTGCGCTGGAACAAAATGGGGAAATAAACAGTGACTCCGACGTGCTGCACTTCGAAATGAACACTGTCGCACAATACCAAAACACGACGACTAATGGAGCTCGAAGTTCATGACTGTCTATAATTGCTTGTAGAGATTGCGACTTTTACGAAATCATGTGGGTAAATAAAACAAATATGGGACTATTTTCACAAAGACGGATCGTAGGACGAATCCAATGGAAGTTGCGTTTGTATCGATTTGAAGTGACTAGGGGACTTGTTCGGGTCATGCTACTTTACGGCTATAGCGAAAAAAGGAAAAACTTTGGGAATCTCGCTAATCCAATGGCGATTTCGTTAATCCATTGGCAAAATATCAGTAGCCACACGATTTTTTCACCATCATTATTCCTCAACGACATGTCCGATTTGAATTTTTTTTTTTTTGCAAATCATCTCTGGGTGTACCGCTATCAACGTGCAAATTCTGGTTGAAATTGATGCAGTGGTTATTGCGTCAGGCGATTACAAAGATTGTATTCGCGTGTGTTCGTAAACGGAGATTAAAAACACATACAGAGTATAGCCATTAAGTGCTGGTGAAACAACGAAATCACGACGTTTCGGTTCCAAGGTCGGAACCGTTTTCAGGTGAATGGTTTAAAACATGTCAAACAACTTAAAAATAAATATAAAAATATAAAAATTCTTATTTTTTATTTTTAGGTTGTTTGACATGTTTTAAACCCTTCACCTGAAAACGGTTCCGACCTTGGAACCGAAACGTCGTGATTTCGTTGTTTCACCAGCACTTGATGGCTACTCTGTATGTGTTTTTATAACTAAAGTGCTTGTTTACTTCCTGCTTTCATAAACGAAGCTCCGCTCGGCCTTCGCTTTCCTTCAATTAAGGTAAGTCATTTTCATTTTCAACGCGTTGGTTAGCCAGTTATGAGCAAATTGTGATTAAAGAACCTAACTTTGATGAAACATGGCCATGCGCAAGAAAGTGCTCCAAAGGAAGGAACGTTGGCATTATTTCAACTATAAGTGTCGCCTTCGCTTGACAGAAAGCGGCAACAAGACAAATCAATCGCATCAGTGGTGCTTTCAGCGGCCATATTGTCCGATACAGTAACGTATGCTATTTTTCACCCAAGATCCAGCCGTTACTGATAGCAGAACCCTGTAGTTATAAACCCTGTTCAACATGGGAACCAAGGGAAAAACAAAATGGCAATTGATTAGCTTTAATCACAGCACTGGACACATAAAAGTCACCAAAACTGATTCATCTCTTCTTTTCCCCTCCCCCTTATAATTCATAAGACCTAATTAAGCCTGCAACATTACTCTCAAACAATAGCTCAATTTTACTGCTGTTGATAAAGCCATGGGGGGTGTTAAACACAACAAGGGCTCCTCTTTGTCACAACCTCGGGGCGAAAACACTTTTCCCATAACATCAAAACCCCCACTAAAAAATTTAACGAGATAAACACTGGCACAGAAACAGTACCCCTTTCCCCCCACCCCTATACCAACAAGACGAAACTGGCCAATATGAAACACGGTTATCTTTTCCTTCAATGACAACGTCGAGTCTTGTTTCAAAACGGCGTTCCGTGTCCATCCCATGCCTCTCCCTCCCTAAGGCCAGAGTTAAGTGCCGAATCGAAGGGCCCGTTCGGTGGACATTGTCCGCAGAAGCCATTTGTGTCCTCTCACGGACTATAACACGGGGAGAGAGAGAGAGAGGGACGGAAGGACAGTGGGTCGTCGCCACGGTCTCCTTTTATGGCACGCCGACGCAATTCCTTGTTTCGGTTTGGTTAACCGATGACCCCGTTCTCGTTCGGGGGGCAGAGAAATAAGCGCCACCTGCAGGCGCTTCCACCCAACGACAACAAAGTCGCGCGCTGATGGCACGACCACTGACGACGAACCGAGCAACACGAGTGATAGAGTGAAACAGGGTTTATTGTGGAAATCGATGAGGGTTATTTTGGAAACTAAAACTAACCCTACGACTTTTCACCAATGTCGGTCACCATTCGACAATTGTCGAGGTAAAAATCGATGATCAACTTCAGGGTAGGTTGGTGCTGGAGGTGCCGCCCGTGTAAACAACGACCCAAAACCTAAAGTGGTATACGAGAAGCCGCCGCCAAGTTTCCCAAAAGGGTCGGCCTTTGAAAGTAGTGATATCATTCAACCAGGGAAAGGCCGCCAAGTTAATTGCAACTACTGATAGTTCGAATGTTAAATGAAAACTAGAACCTTGCTATTAGCGGCAGCAATCTTCAAGTTTTCATTTAACGTCCAAAGCATTAGTATGTGCGATTAACTTGGCTAGGAGGATTAACCTTGGCGGCCTTTCCCTGGTTGAATGATATCACTACTTTCAAAGCCCGACCCTTTTTTGGAAACTTGGCGGCTTCTCTTATACAAGTTTTGGTTTTGGGTGGATGTCACAACTTTCATAGGACTGTGAATGTACCAAGGATCCCACGGTCTAATCGTCACCTCTACCTTTTTTTTAGTCTGGAGGAATTTTATGTCTATAAATTTTCTCATTTACAGTTTTAATGTTTGCATTTGCCCAATTAGCCGTTACGTCAGCCAAAATGACACCGTTTGGTTTATTGTATTCCCATGCTTCACTTTCTTAAGATTATTCATCGCATTTTAGGGCGAGAATTGTTACTTCAACCGTTGTTTAATAAATTAAATTAAATTAAATTAAATTATTATACCCGAAAAACATAATTTGTTAGGGATTCCCACCAAGTTTTTTGGCCGTGTGAAGTCGTGATATCAAACGCCAAGCTCTTTCGCCAAGCTAGTCCCACCGAGCTTTTATTCGCTAGGGTTATTTGTGTAAACATTACTAACAAATACGGTGATTGCCGTCACAACGGGCGCCCCATTACACTAAAACAAGGTAACAAGAGGTAATGAACGTTTATTACAAAGAATAAACGTATTTATCGGCCGGTATTTAACAAACAGCTTAGCAACTCCCTTGAGAACGCACGCATGTTGGTGAACATGCGATGGTAAGCATACGTTCATTTCTGTTGTGATGTTCGCCACCATTTTGCACATCGATACATTCGGCAAATACGTTCTAAAAGTAATGAGACTTGGCGTGACACCACTTACGATGGCAGCAGTATCATTGTAATAATCGGTCGTTAAGTTGATTGGTAAGTTTAAGAAATGCTCATTATTATGGCTATTAACCAGTTATATTCCCAGAGAGGTTCCCAATTCCATGCAAAGAGAGGATACTCCTCGGGCTTTTACTGTACTAAGCAATCCTCGCAGCTGCCTTGGTTGGAGGGAACCGATGAAGGGTGGGGGGGGGGGGGTTGCTTCAATTCTATTCTCGTACCAATAGGCTACTGACCTTCAGTGTTACTAATGCCTACAGTGATAAGAATTATAGCCCAAGGCCAGCCCGAGCTCTTACAGTACAATATTTCCCTCAGCAGCACCTATACCACGCGCCATGGCTGTTTGCTGTGACGTGCATATCACGTGACTGGGTTAGTCCAATCAGACGGCCAAACAGCCGTTGTTCTCGTTCGTCATTGGCTAACTCATGCTGACGTCACGGCAAACAGCCATTGCGCACGGTTTACACGTTTTGCGGTAAAACTTCTGTAGCTTTGCTGAAAAGTAATCAGTCAACACGCTAGTATGCCCTGTAAAAGTATACGGCCTGAATTACCCAGGCCTTTGCCATCTTTGTATTGTTATCTCCTCAACAATGTTTTGATTTCTAATCATGAAATCCTTAAACGTTATCCAACCCACCTTACTCTCGTTGTGGATTGTTTTTCCCCTTTTGTGAAAATTTTCGTCTGTTGCAGCGAATGTCTACTTGGAAACAACGACTTTGCACTGGCCCTCTGCGTTGTACTCCTGTGAGTGGGGGGGGGGGGGGGGGGGGGTTAACGGGGAGAGCGCTGTGCGCCAATCGTGTGACGATATGGTAGAGGGTAGCGATGGGAGAATCCACTGACTGCACCCATTCCTCAGCATGGCATGTAATAACACGTTACAGCTTTTGGAATGGAAAGAACACTTCACACTGAAGTACCAGACCGCCTTGGCAACGAACGACAGAAACCGCTCAACAGCTCTACATAAAAACCTTGTTTGACGACGAGAGCGAAAAGCTTTAGTAGGAAACGTCGCCTAAACACACACGGCGATTTCCAATCCCTGGAACGCTGAAATGGCGCAAGGATACGGGTGAGGACCATAGACGGTGTCCGTGTTAAGTACGAACATGTAAAGCAGTACCTAAACTGTAACCTCGCTAGGAAAATTTACAGTGTAAACGAACCATTCGACCGTGGCCGTGTTGGCCATCAAAGATCCAGCTCCGAACGTCATTAAAATACCACTCCGCCCGTCTCCGTCCGTAATTATTGCACTTAACAAGTTTGTTGTTTTTCCCAAGAAACATACGCCTTTTATCTGTACTTAGAGCTATTTCGTTGCATGGCGGAAAGTAGCAAGAGCAGGAATAAAAAGACGTAATTGCCGCTTTTACTACCCAACGCGCAGTGCGGATTGGATGAAACAACGAACCCGGGGTATGGGTCGGTAAAGGGGCAAGGCTGACTTCGATCTCCGTATGGCTGATGCTGTCCATCATTAACGCTACGCCATTCCGACCGCGAGGCAATTTCACCGACCGATTGAACAAAGTCAGTAGGAAGAGAAGCACGATTTTTTCCAGTGCCTTCATGCAGCGATTTATGTAGATTTATCTATCCGATACTAATAGTTTTTCAGCGATTATAGTAAAACTAAATTAAAAAAGCCCAGTTGTGCAATTGGCAGGGCTAGACTTCGGTTACTACGCTACACTGTGAACACACTGTGAACTTAAAGCACGCACAGAGTCGTACTGGGTAGGAAAGGGCGCCTGTGCCATTTATCAAAATGACCGGGAAGGGGCACCACACGTTTCACAGGAAATTCTGATGAAGTGACGGTGCGTCCAAACATCTACGGGTTTTGGGAAGCGCTCTAAGCTCCTTAAGCAGGAGTAAAGTCCGGAGGTGAGCTCAACATAATTTGCCTATTTTCTTATTCTGTCGTCATTTCTGGCTTCGGAGTCCATTCTTCAACACACATTTTATATTTCAAGTAATGCTATTTTTGGAAATTTAGCAGTGGGTTTGGTAGGGGGGGGGGGGGCCCCCAGGAAGGGCGAGTTTAAAATATGCGTTAAAAACGTAGGTAAAGGGAGGGAGAAGAGAGGAAAGAATTTGCGCCTGAAAGGAAGCGTCGTCAGCGGACAGGGAATCCAAAACCATTCATTTTTTTTCGTGGGGAGATGAAAAAAATAAACTACCAAAGGAGCGCCGATTTCGCATGGTAGCCTAAAGGCGCCTGTGCCATTGTGCACAATGTGCACAATGGAACCATGGCCAGTCTGAGCCTGAGCGCGTATTACTGTGCAACAGTTCGGTTTCACACGAATCGTGTTCTGGCAGTACACATGTTGTGTACGTTTTCACTCACAAGTGCACAATGTGTAATGATAATAAAGAATTCGTGGGGAAGCTAAGTTGGTACCCAGGGTTGTGTCCTGCCACAGGTAAACCCCATTCCGTTTTCCTCTTGGTTTGGTCGGAAGTGTATGGGCCTTACATCCGTTGTAACATGTACATTAATTTAGAGAATGGTGCACCTTGTACTTACGCAACAGTACGTGGTGCACAAGTGCTGCACTGGGCCGCTATCCGGAGGGCAAGGAGGCAACTCCAGGCGTGGCCTGTGATTGGTCTCTGAACCACTAGATGAGGTGTAGAGACATAAAAGGGAAGGTCGGATAGCATCGATAGACAGATTCCAACATAGTGCTCAACGAGGGGAGACATACCATCTTTCAGCCCCAATCGACAGACGAAACCCTGGCTTCCCGTCGTGGCAAGTTGGGCAAATAGACGACAACAATCACTGTTCACCCTAGACGACGGCGGCCACAGTAGTGTGACTTGGAAATGAAAGTGTTCATGCGTTATCAGTTATTCACTCACTCTTGGAGTTACATCGATATTTGGGGACCTGTCCGGGATTGAACGCGGGACCTCTTGCACCCTATAAATGGCACCAAGTTCCCAATAAATAAGTTTAATTTTTCATGCCGAGTGAATAGTTACTTCCTTTAGCTTTGCACGGGCATTCTGTGTGACGACAATTTCCACAATCTGTTCAGTATATTTGCGCAAATTTCCTAGCGAAGAAGAAAACTGAAGGTTCGCAGATATTACTCAGTGGCTTCAGCGGATAAACCACTTATTTTATCAGTTGTAAACAGGACAGAAAGCCAAATGGGCTCGATAAGTGTTAAATAAATACGGATGCAAACCTATTTACGTTGCCTTTTGGACTTAAACGTCAGACTGCCTAAGCGGGGAATCGATCCCATGACCTTTGGAATCAAAGGCCGGAGTCCTACCGCTCAGCCATACTGACATGGCCGAGTGGTATGACCATGTCAGTATAGCTCCGGCCTTTGATTCCAAAGGTCGTGGGTTCGATTGCCTGCTCAGGCAGTCTGACGTTTAAGTCCAAAAGGCAACGTAAATAGGTTTGCATCCGTATTTATTTATTAGTTATTCAATCATTCTTGGGGTTATATCGATTTTCGGGAGCCTGTTCGGGATTTGAACCCGGGACCTCTCGCACCACATTCCCAATAAATCTTTGTTGCCGAGTGAATAGCTACTTCTTTTAGCTTTGTACGAGCATTCTGTGTGACGACAATTTCCACAATCTGTTCAATATCTCTGCATAAATTTCCAAGCGAAGAAAAAACTGTAGATTCGCTGTCATTAGTCAGCGGCCTCAGCGGATAAACCACCTCAAAATGTCGAAGAGGTCATTCCTTCTGCAGTGACGTCCAGCCAAGGGCTCCAGAAATTGACTGCATGTTTAAGAACAACTCTCACGAGCTGTAGTGACAGCTTGAGCTGGTCGGAAAGTTTAAGAAAGCGCTTAATCTATG
>JAHWFP010033339.1:0-11345 GCA_023313725.1 Lithobius niger | reverse complement strand
AGGGAAACCGCGTCAAGGAAAAAAAGATGGAAAATATGGCCGATGAAAAAATTCTCAGGGAAAAAGGCTGAGGAAAAACAACAATAACAATATGCGAGCTCAGTGCGTCATTTCGGCAATTCAAAGGGAAAAATTCGCGGGAAAATACGTGGAAAAAACTCAACAAAATAAATTATGAAAATCGTTTCCTAGTGAAGCTGTCTCCCTGTTTGGTAAAATTCGTGCCAAGGCAACTAACCTAATTTAGCCTTTAGTACAACAACACCAAAAGAAAAGCAACAAAAACAACAAAACTATTTTTTCTTCAGATCTTTTTCACAGCGGTGTATATGTCAGCTGTTTTCCTGTGGCTATTTCCATGGGCTGTTTTATCCGGGCGTTTTTCCTCATGTTTTTTTTTTTCGAGAATTTGTTTTGTGCGTAAGAATGGAGCACGCACTTCAACCTCTAGATATCCTCATGTTTTTTTGTTTTTTTTTACCCAGGTTAGCAAACGCAATTAAATAATTCTTTCCTTCGGGTAATTTTCCTACTTCCCGACTGACCAGTACTGACCGATCTTGCTCTTTATTTTTTATGATTAGGAGTGTGGTGAAATAAAAAATGTTCAACGTTGAAACTCCCTTTAACACAGAAAATCATTCAAAAAATAACATTGTAATACTTGCTTTTAGAAATTATATTCCAATGATATGCCACGGCCGTCTTCATTAAGCCATCAAAGATGATATTTCTAAAAATCAAACTAATTTTGTATGAAGTTATAATCCAATCTACACGGTGACAGTAGCGAAACTAAATAGTTGAACTCATTATGAAAACTAATTAACGTTCAGCCAAAAGATATACGTAATAGAGAAGTCGGTCATGTACTTTTAATGAGGAAAGATTAAATTTCCAGATTAGCTAGAATTTTAAGTTTTGTATTTGGCGTTCTTGAAAGAAAAAAAGATTTAAACTATTTAAAATTATTTGCATGAATTACTCCAGCTACACGATTTTAATTAATTTTTTTTCTAACAACAAAAAAGGATGAAAAAAAACGACAAACCCTCTAAGGCTGTCAAATTAAACCGATTTGAATTCTTAAATTTAGGAAAATGATTAGCAAACAAGTTGTTTTCGAGAAACTTTACCCACAAAATTATAAGGAACTCAAGATGTATTACAAATGAAAATTTGGTAAACTTGGAGTTAACGGTGATTTTTTTTTTTTTTTTGAAAACTCACTGAAATACACGAAATTCAATACAATTTAAACAAAATTAGACATTTTTTCAAAACTCTGCTGTTTCATTATCTAGAACGAAATCAATTAAAGCGTTAAAGATCAGAAGACCATTGCAGGGTGGGTTTAAAACACGAGCAAAGTCATTCGGGCAAAACTGAAGTAAGAGTTCAAGCCAAAGTTTAAAATTCATTTCTCTTAATGGTTCAAATTGTAAGTTGTCATACGCACAGCAGCTAGCTACCTCTTACTCGTTTTTTCCTCAGAAGATTTTTTATACATTTTATTTGTCATTTGTACAGTAATGTACAGTCATGTCCGTGTTTATAGTTGTTTTAGTCAGGAATATAGATCATTTACGTTCAGTTTCTTGCTCAATTTTATAGGCTGGAACGTTCGTTGTTTGGACAGGAAAAGTTTATAGTCAGGACGCACGTTACGCTCCGCCTCCAAACCTCGCCACCAATCAGCCGTGAAACGCGAAAGGAAGATGGCCACGGTGGACGTGGAAGGAGCCACTGCGTAAAGAAAAATATTATGATTAGCCTGTTTTGGTTTATTTCTGTTCTAAAAAAACAGTAGGCCTAAATCAATTGGCTAGTTTCCAGCAGGAGTTGGCTTTGCTGATAAAAAAAACAATGGCTTTTCGTATAGATGAATACATAAAAGAGATGGCACATTTAAACAGAACTATATAGTCACTCGATTATGATAAGTACCAATTTGCAATGGATGGATTGGGGATAGAGTTTAAATAGGGCGATTTCCCTACATGCGAGGAAATTCGAGGGGGAATGCATGGGAAATCGGACAAGGGACCATATCCTTAAATGAATAGTGAAGACTAGTAGGAGGGATTGTCGTAGGTTTTTTCTTTTCTTATCGCGTCGTGGGTCCTTGGAGTGCTCTTCCTGCTGATGTTGTCATGGCTCCAACGCTTGCTACCTTTAAAAAGAGGCTGAATAATGTTGATCTGACCAGATATGTTAAGTTTTCGTAGTTTTTAAGATAATGATATCAACCTGCTATTATTTTTGGTCAGATCAACATATTGCAAGTGTGCGTTTATTAAATTTAATTTAGGCAGGGTATAAGTGAATAAACCTATCCCTTCCCCGTCCGTTTGCTCGATGACTGTAAAATATGGTTGATTATTATTATTATTATTAATTCTGAAGTACGTCGGAATCCTATTGCATGGGACCACATGCAATGCCTGTATTGTGGTGTTAACGATTGTTTTTCTACTGGTTCTTGCAGTATTTTGGTCTCATTTTTTTTAAATATGGTTGAAGTCCTCACTCCAGCAAAATTTAGCAAAACAAAAAAAAATTAATAGCGTATCTTCGTTCCTGTTCCATATTTTTCTACCAAACTTAGCCATATAGCAGATAGGTACGAATGGTGCAGTTACACCAAAAATTCATGCAATTCTGTGAAACAGTAAGGTAGAGAGCCAAACGTAAATTTGAAAACTGTGCACTTTTTGTTGGACTTCTTGTTGTTCTGCCACCGTTTCAGATAAAATCTACTGCACCAACCTAAAATGTGAAACATGATCTAAGCCAGAAATTTCCTGATTCTTCATCCTCAAAAAGATCAATAATTCAGTTGGTGGAGCAATCCTGGAGTTGCGGGACTTACACCGATCAGTTTTATTGTTTTACATTGTTTTAACCATTGCAACTGGGGAGCCAATCAGCACACGCCACCACCTGCAAGGCCTAGACTGAACAATAAAGAAGCCGTTGATTGTTGATGGGTAAAATGAAAGAATCCGTGTTTCAGCTAAACGCATATAGTTTTAAACCAAACTAAGCCACGTCGTTAATTTCGATAGGCCGCAAAATGGGCAGCTGGATACGACAGAATGGCTTATTTATTTCGTAGATACAGGCTTTTAAAGCCACACTGAATTGTTTCAAAGTGGGCAGAAACAATCACTGCATGTGCACGCGTTCACACTTTGCAAATGAAAAAAAAATTACTGCCAACAATTATTCACCCACGCCAAGTTAGGCAACAAACATAGCATCAGTTCAATTGCCGACGACGTAGCCACAAAAGAAGACATTACAAACAAAAACGTCAAGTGTGCCATAAAAAAAGTTATATAATTGAAGTTTCACTTTAGTTGTTAAAATGTACGAGGATAAAAATTGATGATTTTTAATGAAATAAGCAAATGTACAATTCAGATAATTGCATCTCTTCAAGTGCTGTCGTGCTCTAACAATAATTTAAGTGGTAAAGCACAACAGCACTTAAACAGATAAAAATTTTTCAATTGTACATTTGCTTACTTCAATTAAAAATCATCACTTTTTTTTTATCCATGGTGGTCATCGTGGCTGAGTGGTGAGAGAGCTCAGTCCCATTGTTGGAGGTTTGCGGATCTGGTCGAGCTCCTGAAAAGGGGATCTTGGCAGAGTACCTGCCAGGACTGCCGGCCAGGGTAACGTGAGAAGCTACCATCCTTCAGTGGCTATGGGAACTATTCTGGCCACCTATCGACCCCAACGATGATGGTCAAATCCCCGGGTTGGCTCCTACCTTTACTAGATATTTCTTCTTTCAAAAAATGTGGTAACGTTCGAAATTGAGCTGGTTAATCCAAATAAGCATTAAATTGCTTTGGCGGACTGAAGGCTCAAAGAAATTAATTTAAAAAAAAAGTACATTTTAACAAGTAAAGTGGAACTTCAATCATATAACCCTTTTTCTACGGCACACTTAATGTGTTTGTTTGTAAAGGCTTCCTTTAATTCAAATCTAATTCCACGCCCAAAATTAGGACGGATAATTTCATTGTTTTTACATGAGTTTGTGTATTTTGCCCTTTTCCACACCGCCGCTCGTAGTTTTCACGTTTCACAGCATTTTTCAGGTTTTATTTACAATCAGCAAATTTTCTAATTTTTCACACAGGCAGCACCCCAGACGTGTACAAATTTCCCATCATATCCCATCACTTAATTACAGCAGATTTCAGGGGGGGGGGGGGGGGGGTCAAAAAACGATCTCAAAGTAGAACTGCTACCTCGCATCGTTTGGATGGCCAACCTTTTCCTAAAATACTCCATCTGAAGTATTTCCCAACCACATCTGGTCCACGTTGGACCGGACCTCCATAATTTGCGCTGTTGCCATGACAACGTGGTGACACGTTAGCCTCAATTGTTATTGATGCATTGCCGATATACCCGATAACTAGATCAACATATCCACAAACCAATCAGGCCATTACTTGGGTTGTCACACACTCCCGTATCATTGACACTATAAATGGGTCCAGTATTACATTTCCATGACGTGTTTCCATCACTATCAAAAGTCAATGGTGCCACTGGCTATCACTAAATATACTATATAGTTATTACTCGGCAGACAACCGAGTTCTGAACATCATAACTACTAAGCCGACGGAGAGATGATGCATTACGTGTGTTTTCTGTTGTCCTGTAAAATTTAATTCAGAGTAGATTTTTCGTAACCACTTCATGTATGCGATTTCTACCCAGTGCTCCAGTTTTATGATTTCGGCCCAGTGCTCCGCGAACGAATCCTACACCGACCTTTACGAATGCATATGGATTGCTCTGCCGTAAAGCATGAGATATGGTGCATGAGGAACAAAGAAGTGACCGCGTTGTTTTAAAACGTGTGAAATGGGCAGTAAAATAGCGGCTTTTTTTTTTTTACCATTTGTAGAAACGGAGAACCACTATGTGTGAAAAGCAACACTTGGCATGAATTAGACGCACGAGGGCACGAGTTTGGGAGGGCAAACGGGAAGAAACGCGTGTTGTAACTACGGTGGCTCGTTGAGACACACAACAACGTTTTTCTATAGGCACTCAAAACTTTCATGAACTTCGGCGTTCCAACGCCGGATATGACACACTACAACATAGGACGATATACGGAAACTGCGCCGACACCAGTGGCCATCTTGTTCCGGTTTCATAAGCGTTTTGTGTCTGTAGAAAAAAAAGTTGGTGTGTGTCTCAATGAGCCACCGATCACGCAGCTTCAAAATGGCCGGCAAACAACACTAAAGAGAGCAAGGGAGAGCGACTTTCGTGAAGGTAAACTCTGTTAGCGAACATTTGCCATATCCGATTTGTAAAAATAACACAAATTGTTTTGGCAGTTTCCGCCAGCGCATTGTTTATTTGCCGACATCTTTGAACTGCAATGTGGGTCGGATTAAGCTACGATTTCCAGCGCCATGTTGTCTATGCTTCTACGGTCATTGTCAAGCGGTGAGCGCTATTTCGCTAGACACCCTTCTATCGTTTTATTTACCTCCATTTTCACCTAGTGCCCCTTGCAGCAATCTTTTTGTTTACCTCCATTTTCACCCAGTGCCCCTTGCAGCTATCGTTTTATTTACCTCCATTTTCACCTAGTGCCCCTTGCAGCTATCTTTTCGTTTACCTCGATTTTCACCTAGTGCCCCTTGCAGCTATCTTTTTGTTTACCTCCATTTTCACCCAGTGCCCCTTGCAGCTGTCTGTTTGTTTACCTCGATTTTCACCCAGTGCCCCTTGCAGTTATCTTTTTGTTTACCTCGATTTTCACCCAGTGCCCCTTGCAGCTATCTTTTTATTTACCTCCATTTTCAACCAGTGTCCCTTGCAGCTATCTTTGTTTACCTCCATTTTCACCCAGTGCTCCTTGCAGTTATGTTTTTGTTTATCTCTATTTTCACCAAGTGCCCCTTGCATCTATGTTTTTGTTTACCTCCAATTTCACCCAGTGCCCCTTGCAGCTATTTTTTTGTTTACCCGCATTTTCACCCAGTGCCCCTTGCAGCTCTCGCAACGACCGGCTCCTGGGGCTAGATCCATAGCCAACATCAAATAAAAAATTAAAGCAAGAAAAAACATTTTTTTTATTGAAAGAGTACTAATTCGAGCAGTAGTGAACGCTAATCGAGCACACAAAAATGGGACATGTTTCAAGCCGTTCAGTGAGAGTGGTGCTACAGCATGAACAGCGCCAACCCATCCAAAGCGTGATAATTTACGGACTTGTATAAGACTAATTCTAATTTTCGAGCACTAATGAGCACTAAAATATTTGGACCGCCACCTTCGAAAGTTCTGTTTAATTCATTTATTGACTGAGTACTACTTTTAATTCTCGAGCACTAAGGAGCACTAATTGTCGGTATTTAGTCAGTAACGATTACACAATGGAGTGGTGCTAAAATTGATGGAGCTCCCTTGCGGTAGTTCCGGCTTCACGACGTCAGTATTTAACAATCTGCTGCAGATGCTGAACTACAGCGAGTAAAATAAACGGACGGTTTTCTGATGAATTACATTGCTGGCCTGCTACTTTATCCGCAGGGCTTGTGCGAGCAATTCGCAGGGTTCTTTTTACCTTTCTTGTTAACTTAAATCTTCAATTTGTTGTCGTTCTTGAATCCGACTTCGACGAAACCTCGAAAGCAGATCGTAACACTTCATCCCATCGACTTTACGTGGCGCCACATTCAGCTAAAACACAGACGAACGAAGGGTAAGAGGGAGGGAAAGACATAGTGAGAAGAGCTGGCAGGGGGATGCGAGTGGACGACAGAACGGCTGCTTGCGTGTCGCTTCCATCGGTGACTTGCGTCACGGCCATCTAGTTGCCATCTGGTGCATCGCAAGGACGGCAAAATAGTTGGCACCACTGAAAACCTCAATCAGATTCTTAGGCATGCTAAGAAGGCATAACTAAATGCCTGTTAAAACATAATAAGCTAAATCGGGTGTGTTCGATTGGTTTTGTAGGTATATTTACTAGTTTTCGGTTTGGCGTCGCTGATCGTATTTTTTTTTTGTGTGTGGTTCTGAGTGGCTCTATCCATTGGCGGCCACAATGACGTAGATGTGAGCGGTGGTTGCAGGAGGGAACGGGGAAAGAGGGTTGTGGAATTCAACTTATACCACGGAACACGTGGAGAGGATTTCTGTCAACTTTGTTTCATGGTGACAGCGCTCCTTCGAACGGAAGTAACTGCATTTGGAAACGTAATGTTTATTGAAATACGAGGAAAAGTCCCCCACGAAGTGTGAAGACGGTTCCGAAACAAAGTCAACGATGTTTCGTCAACTAACCTGGAAGATCATACTTGTTTGTCTAAAAGGTGGGGGTTCGACTCTGATGTTCGACTCCAATGTTTGTATTAAGTGTACGACACACGCCGAAAAAAAATGGATGCGAACCTTTTTTCTTTGCGAAAACTTAATGAAGAAGTAATCAATAACTCCACTAATGCTGCCGTCGTGCTCCACAAAGAAGACAGATGCGAACCTTTTTCTTTGTGAAGATTTATGAGTGGTAGTCATCGATTACTTCACTAATGCTCCGTTGTGCTCCACATAGAAGATATGTACGAACCTTTTTCTTTGTGAAGACCTATGAAGTATTAATCGATTACTCCAATAATGCTCCGTTGTGCTCCACATAGAAGGTATGAGCGAACCTTTTTCTTTGTGAAGATCTATGAAGTAGTAATCGGTTACTCCACTAATGCTGCCGTCGTGCTTCACAAAGAAGAAAGATGCAAACCTTTTTCTTTGTGAAGATTTATGAAGCAGTAATCAATAACTAATCAATAACTCAGTTGGCCTTGGGCCTAGTAGACGAAACAGCATCAACGCAAAAATTGATCCCGCCATAAACCGGATAGATTTTCGTATTTTAACCTCACAGCTTATAATTTTTTAGGCGAGTATCTTATAATTTTTCTTAAGCGATCTATTGGCATAAATAATTTGAATTTTTACCGAATTAGTCTTTTAGATTTTTGATCTCATGGTAATTAGCAAACGATTAAAAATTAGTACACGCACATACACAGATGAAACACCATGGTTATTGCACAGTAAATGTTAGCAGGATGCTATTAAATTAGGTCGTAATATTCAACAGAAAATCTTCTAGTCGCCGCATTTTAAAACAGATTTTTAGCAATGGATTGACTGACGGGAAGTAAATAGACCGTTTGGGCCATACTTGCTGTGGAGGATTGTGTAAAATTTAAGCCAAAGACTAAACTGAATCAAAGAATTACCTTCTCCCATTTTGGCTGAGGTTTAATGGTGATAAATGGTTAAAAGGATGATGATGAATTAGTGACTGAATGGTCCCTAAAATAAGCTGCGGCGGTGACGTCGCGCCTACTTTGGAACTACTTTAATGAACTGAGGTGACAGGATTGAGCGGTTTTACAGGTCTTAAAAAGTGCTGCGTGTGTGTTCTTCTATCGTTAAACAATTATATTATCACTAGAGGAAGCCCGTGCTATGCACGGGGCCGGTCACATTTCCCGGGACACAATTCCCGGGATATTTTTCCGGCACTCTTCCCGACGACTTGTCAGATTAATCGACCACTCATGCCTGGCTCCTTTTTGGCTGCAGGTAGAGTGGGAGAGTGCATTTTCAATGCGGGCGCGAGGAGGGGAGAAGTTGTTTTCCTTTAGGCTTAGCTTTTCCTTTTAGCCGGCCTCCGATATTATAATAAAAACCTCGTGGATGCTCGTGCAACGCACAGCTGTGGTTAGATGCACCGTTTGAAGCAATGCTGTGGTTTGGTTGCTCATGTGTATGTCCATGTTTCACCGAATTAAGTTTCTTCAATCAAACTTTTGCCACACCGGCTAACAAACCTTGATTTTCCTTCACTTCTCTCACTCTATCAGCGCTTCCTGTGACTCAAATCACACGATGGCACCGTTGTAAAAATTGACACGCTGAAGCATGGTTGCATGACACAATTGAACGCTGGCTGACAATATTATTTCCTTGCTGAAGCCCGTTCTACGCACGGGTGGGAGCGGACGCACAGTTTTAAAAATTAGTGTGATCAGGCCCATCTTTCGCGTGTCAATGCGGCGTCAAATTAAGGTTCTTTGAAAATACTTTCGTCTGATTATGCTTACAGGCGTCATATTAGTTTCTTTGACAACGTTTCGTCTGGCTATGCTTAGTAAACACTCCATGTCAGTCTTTAAACGCTGATTTACGTTCGCTTCGCTCACTCAATCATTGCATCCCGTTATTCAAATTCTCCTCCCCCAATCCTAACGATTGCCCCTTTCTAAGTAGCCCCTTTCTTATGATCAATTCCATTATATTCTTCCATGTTCATGGACATGTTGGCATTGTCTTTTTTTTTATTGGGGGGATGGGGGGGGGGGGGGCAGACACTAAACCGCGGACTATGCCTCATTAGTGTTTTGTTTTCATTTACAGAAGTCTTTGTTAAAGCGGTTCTTTAAAATACATTTCTTAAAAGTCTTGATCTCATTATGTACATAAAACTTTAGATCGTCGTAAAATTAGCCAAAATTGATTCGGATTAATTGGTTCGCTATAACCCAGGAAAGTTTGAAATCGAGAACTCCCTCATGTGAAAATGACAAACGAACTCCACCCCCCTCCCACCAATTTTTTTAACCGAAGCACGATCGAAATAAACTAAATCCTCAATTTGTTTTCTTATTTTAAATAGGCTGCCAATTAACGAAGTCATTTGACGCAGAGAAAACAGTATTAGGCAAGTGGACTACTTAGGAAGTGAATGGCCTTTAAGAAGATTACCGTATACTGACGGACCAAATGAAAACTTGATTGCCAAAGTCGGCTTCTAAGCTGCTTAGAACCGAGAAGCTGCAGCACACAATTGTCGCGAGGAGAGTCGAGGCCACTGATAAACAAAGGGGGACGGGTGTGCAAGTAAACTCCGTAATCAGACCGAAGCTAATAAAAGTGAAGCAACTTGCGTTAAAGTTATGCCGTTTCTTGGAAGATTCAGTTGACTGGTCGGCCCAAAACCAGATACCAAAGACGATAATACAGTGTAGCATAAAGTGTTGTTACTGTGTATTGGAAGGTGTTATGGTATGTGCCAGAAAATCTCATTCATGTGTACTGGAAGATTTAAATATACTGTGAACCACAAGATGTTATTTCTGTGTACTGGAAAATATTGACATCGTGTACCAGAAAGTGTAAATACTGTGTCCAGGAAGATTTCAGTACTGTGCCAGTACAAGAAGATGTTAATACTGAGTACTGGTAGATCTTAGTGTCCCAGAAGGTGTTGATATTGTGTACTGAAAGATGAAGTACTGCGTGCCATTAAGATCTGTAAAAGTGTACAGAAGACCGGTTGATTCAAGGTAGATGGCTGCCTACGCTTGTTTACTTGTTTAGTTTGAGTTAGCCAGCATTGAAGTCTAACTAACTCACATACAAGGTGAGCCATAAAGAACTTAAAAATAGACTTATAAAATGTAGGCTTAGACAATGTGGGCCTGTAAAACACGTAATAAAATTACCAAGTTTACAGGATTACTCGAAGTTAAGTACACTGCAACCCTAGTTTACGGCACCGTGGAAAGCCCGTCATTAAGTGGTGGGCCAACAATATGTGCTAATGAAATACGGTATAGGACTTGATAGTATAGTATAGGCCTACATCTTAAAATAGGCCTATTTTCAGCACCATATGGATAACCCTGCACGTGAAATTAGTAGAACGTCTGGTTCTCTAGCGACGATTAGCGGAAATAGTCATTATCTTCCCAGCACGTTTATTTAGGTAGTTTCTGCAGAACCCAACTCTACTAAACGTTACTGACTGTGGTAGTGATTACATCTAACCAGCATTACAGTTTTCCGATAGACCTACATACCAAAACATTTGCTGACTGAGCTATCGTCAGTCGTAACACTCAGAGCGGTTTCATGAAATCAATAATTTGTGTCTTTTAGCACGAAATTCCTTTCCAGATTTAATTTCTGGAAAGGAGGTGAGGGCTAAAACGCACAAATTGTAGACTTCATGAAAGCTCGCGTATAGCATTCGGTGCGAGAATTTTATTTTGCCTTCCACAAAATGATTCTTGCTATATTCGACGTTAGATTTTATTTACGAAGTATTAACATTCAATATTGAACTAACATTTTTGGTGTACTAGTCCCATTGATGCTTACGATGTTTTCGATGTTTACGATGTTTTTCCTTCTATTTGCGATTTGGCATAGCGAGTTTTATGTGGGAATTTCTACTCAAGTTTACAGCCTAAAATTAAACTAATTAATTTTAATTT
>JAHWFP010033338.1:0-27108 GCA_023313725.1 Lithobius niger | reverse complement strand
TAATCGCAGCATAGCTCGAATATAACGCTGTAGATTTTGCTTTCTCGTTTTCGTCAAGTTTACCGGCCAGATGGACAGAGCAAAATGCTAAATCGTACAGTTAAAACGGGACGTCACTCACTTCGCTCGCAACAGCAGTTGCACGATTGCTATAGTTTATAATGGCTGCCTTGCTGCTGAAACCGTCCTTTGTATAAAACGTTTTCGTGATTACACTCAGTAAATGAAAGGATTCAGAAATTCGATGTTGAAGTGAAATGAAATAGAAATAATAATTGGCGGAACGAGCGAAGCGTAGCTTATAACGGACACCATCACTAAGTGATGGAGCAAACGAAAGCCTATTAAAATAAATATGATACGTAGCTTTTGGCCTATTCGAAGAAAAAAGCTAACATAAGACAAAGGCATGCAAATAACAACAGTACGTTAGATCACATCAAAAGGTAAAGAGCCCAAACTTAGCCGAGTGAGTATTTTTCCAAATTTTTAAGGAGCATTAACAAATATGGTACAGTCATTAAAATAAACACTAAATATAAATTATTGAAATAAAGGTCTTCTCGCTCCGCCTACAATAGGCCCAAAGCCTGTTTCCTAGTAATAATAATAATAATCCTATACTATAAGAGAGAGTTGCCCAGGAAAACCGTAGAGATGAACGCGAGAGTGACCGACGGAGCGAGCGCGAGCTTCTCAGATCGCCCACTAGATGCCACTACTAACAACTCGCTCTCAAACGAAACCACTAGCAAAACGAAACTAGGACCAAAGCAGTGCAGGACGCTACTTTTTGGTATGTACGCTAGAAGATGCGAAACAGCACGAAGTTGAGCATCTCTTAGCGTACATACAAAAAAAATGCATTTCCAACGTTAATTTACCGCTAAAGAAGAACCAAGGAAATTTACTTTAATGTTAATTTGCCGTTACTTAGCTAAAGCCAAAGTGTCTCAGGTGTCTCCGTTGGCCTAGAGAAGAATTGCAAAGTTTCGAAGACCGCCTATAGATGACACTACACGACGATTGCTTGCGCCTCACGGCCATCATACCAAAAGATGACGGTCAAGAGCATACATTTACGAACAATATATCCTTCCACTCTTTGCAGTTTAAAAAAAAAATTGGCATCTTAGCGTACATACCAAAAACATAATGCAATTTCAATGTACCGCTAAAGAAGAACCACGGAAATTTACCATTGCTTACCTAAGAAGCAAATATAAAAACAAAAGCAAACTGGGATCGAAGCTAATTTTTTTCCCCCGCATTAGGATCCCGGGCGAGGCCGGGTACTTCAGCTAGTAAAGTTATATACAGGAGCACGCAGGCATAAAAAGGACTAAAAAGTTGAGTCGCTAATATTAACTCAGACTTAAAAGGGGGATGGGCTACATGGGGCAGTATTTAAGATACAGAGAAGAGGCTGGCACAAGGTGGCAAGAGGTAATCACAAACCCAGAGTCTCCTTGCCGATTAAAAATAATAAAAATACTACAAATGTACGCAATATGATGTTAAAACGAGATACGCATATATGAGCCCGAGACCGTGTGTCAACTAACACAAGTTACAAAAAAGTTGAGTTCAGCTCGGTGGGGGAAGGGGACCCTTAAAATTGAAGGATGGGTCCAAGTCGCAATCACACAGTCTTCTTTAAAAAGTGGGTGTGGAGTCGGCCATCACCAGCTCACTAGGAAAAAAGTTCCACACAGGGACAATAATTATGGACTGCGAAGAAAGACATAACGACAGTTGAGCTGGTATCTGCGGAGAATCAGTTTTAGAGCATAGCCTCTAGTCCCATTTTAAAGTCGCAGATCAAAATCGTAATTAAGGTACCCTTGCAGGATATTAAAATTTAGGCAAGGTCAGCTTTCAACCTACGGAGCTCAAACGACTCCACTTCCGCAGCTATGAGGCGTTCGCAGTACGACAGTTTGTATACAAACTCTTTAAGGATTTCGTGAACAGTTTCGATATGCTTGGTATCTTTTAAAAGGTAGGGCGACCATACAGGGCTGGCATATTCAAGGATGGGTCTAACATAAACCTTGAAGGTCAAAATAAGTGCCCGGACATCATCCGATACAAAACAATGCTTGATCATGGCAAGACTCTGTTTTGCTGATTTATCGATAAGGCAGCAGTCGGTAGTACATTTTAAGAGGGATGAGACCCATAACCCCAAGGTTCTCAAATTCGTCAACAACACGCAAAGATTGCCCAGAAAGACAGTATGCAACACAAGTCCTCATTTTTACATCCACGATGGAAGACACTGCATTTGCTAGTAGAAAGAGGTAGTTGTAATGCTCCAGCCCAATCAGACACACCCATATTAGCATTTTGTAGAATTAAATGTTCATGATTATTAATCATGGCGCTGACAAATTTACATCATCAGGTTTTCAAGGTCAGCAATATTGATAACTTTGTTTATGATTTTGTGGTTCAGCTTTTGTGTTCTGCTTTTGTGTTTATTATGTACTGATTTTTTTATGTTTGTTGGTGCACCGTTGAACTTCCGTTTCGTCAAATCCCGTTTCGCCAAAAAAAAAAAAGCAGATTAACAGTTTTGCCCTCAGGGGACAGTCCCGTTTCGCCAAGTCCCGTTTCGCCAAAATGAATTTGACAAAAATTTACGTACACGAAATTTAATACCTTATTTCTATGTAATGGGGCTTTAAAAGGCAACCATTTAACGGAGGCAAGCAGTGGTAGAATAAGCCCAGTTGATTTATTAGCGTTTTGAAAACTGGCAATACACACGGAAAAAAACGTGCGCTTTAAATATAATTGTTTAGAATGCTTGGGCGTCACTACGTCAATGCCAAGGTTCTCTTTAAGAATAGTTAGTTATACGCGTGATGCTTAACCTTTTCCAAACAGGAATTCCCGTATTGCTGAATCCGGTTTCTCAGAGTCAAAATATTCTTTAAAAATTTAACATGGCAGAAGCATGCCTAATTGTTAGTAAATTTAGATTAATTGTGGTTTCTGATGTTATGTGTCTAGCCGCAGCGAGCGCGGTAGCGCGAGCGAGGCACGTAATTTGAAACAAATTATTTTGCAAAATGGGATTCTGCGAAACGGGTGTTTGTCTATAAATATCTGACCATCATCATGTTATAAATATTCGTGTTTAAATGTTTGAAATGTTTCGTGTGCCTAAAATTTCGTGAACGGTATTTGGCGAAACGGGATTTGGTGAAACGGGACTAGCCCATGAGGCAAAAGCTGTTAATCTGCTTACTTTTTGGCGAAATGGGATTTGGCGAAACGGGATTTGGCGAAACGGGACGTAACCGGTGCACCTGTCCCTGTGCATTCAATAATTTATTATATATGCAAAGGTTTAAAAAAATCGTTTTACCTATTTTCATATTTCCAGTAGATTTCTATTTTACATTGTCTAATTTTATTTGGCGTTGCTTTCACAGCTCTCCTTAATCCGACTGTACGAAAAGTGTTCTACTAAATTATTCCCTGTGTCGTCACTAAGTCCAAGGTCGTCTTATATTCGTTGTTATTTATATAACTATACTTTATAATTGTTCCCATGCAGTTTGTGGCCTTGGAAACAAAAAGCGGATTGTAGGTGGAGAAATAGCCAAGATGAACGCCTATCCTTGGATGGTATGTATATAACTCCATCCCTGTATAACATTTACTATACAGAAAATGTATCTAAACTGCGGTGCATCACAGCCCACAATTTGGCCACCCCAGAAAATTGTACTTGAACAGTGATGCATCGTATTGCACAATTTGGTAACTCATGTATGAAATGTACTACACAGAAATATGTCAGCACACACCAATAATTTATACTGCCTCATTAAAAAGTTGAGAATTTGATGACCTTGAATCGGTACTCAAGGCCATTGAAGGCTCATTGTCACCAAGACTATAAACTTGTTATACAGTAACCTTCTACCATTTGTGTATATTCAGCCGATTTATGGGAATTTTAAGCCAGCCTTTATCGTCGAGCTCATAAATTTCTTTAACAATAGATCCCTTTTCCAAAATTTGAAGTTAAATGGAGCAAAATTGCAAGAGTTTGGCTTTGGAAGGTGGCGAGGTTATGCTAGTCCATCCCTGCTCCATGGTCAACTTTACTGGTGCCACGTTATTGTAGGAAATTTTCTAATTCACTAATGTCTTCATCAGGCCAACTCACCAACTGACTCTCACGTGGCATCGTTTACACTGCTTGTAGTCAAACAGCCGATCATCATGAAGAAAACACTGATATAAACCTTCTGAATTCTGTTGAATAATATGCAACCTCATCGTTAAGCTCCTTGCTTTTAGCGATAGTAATTTATGTTTTTACCCCATAAGGGCGCGTTTACGCTCGTGACCCTCTCGCTCGCCGAACGCTATTTGCTAGGCAACCATTAGTTTATTTACGATTAATTTCCCGTTTTTATTAAATGAATGCGGTAATAGACAATAATTTAAATGTATTATAAATAACAACACGGATAAAGAACAAAGTGCAACAGTCATTTTAAACATTGTTACAACATTGTTGTCATTTCACGCTATTTCCAAAATTTGCTATTCTTGCTGAAAAAACAGCTGCTAGCAGTGATCAAACGGCGGTAGAATAAATAGCTGCTCGCAGCGAGAATTCAAAAGCCAACATGGCTTCCATTTCGGGGTTATCGGATCGAAGACAAACCATCGAATGCCGGCATTCAGAGATCTGTCCGTCGTCCGTCGTTGCGGTAAAAATTGTTTTCTTGTTGTCGTAAATCGACGCTGTCATGTTGCACGAGTCGTACATCGTGTCGCGAGGCACGAAGAGGGGTTTGCATCCGCGTTATTGCCATGGTTACCACGTATAGACAACGTGAAAGCCACATTCTTCGGTAAAGGCGAAAAGAAGCCAGCAGATTCAGCATTAACAAAGTGAAAGCTACTAAGCGAGAAATTTGTCGTGGCGTAAACGAGCCCTTAGTCCTTTTGTTTTCTTTTTCCACCATTACTTGTATCAAAGATAATTTATTTGACAATATCTCAGGTCAGTTTGACAATATGTCGAATTGAACGAGTTGAAGACGATGCTATAACTCCGAACACGAGTGTGCGTGCCAACGACTTGTAAAAACTTTACAATACTTGAAGCGGAAATTTTTGTCTGGCTTGTTAATAAACTTCACTTTGCATCGTAGGGTTTGTGATTTCTTATCCTGTTATCGAAATTTGTATTCCAGGTCGCCGTCTTTTGGTCATCAGGGGAAAAATTATTTTGTGGCGGAGCTATTATAAATAACCGCTACATTCTATCTGCAAGCCACTGCTATTCGGGGTAAGAAAGTTTTTCATGTCGAAATACAGTGATCAACACTGTACATGTCAGATTATATATTTGCCGTATGAGGCTTCAGCCTATTTACATTAGTGTTTAATTATATATATTGAATTTTTATTGTGACCAAGGTAAACATTTATTTTTTTTTTCTGAATAATATTTTATGTCTTGTGGTCCCATTACCTACTAGAAGGTGACTGTTAAATTATCTATTACATCAGTCACAAAGTAATTGAAGCGATACGTTATTTATCAATGATACCTACTAATATATCGTAATACCTTGTAAAGACTTCAAATCAATGCAACTATTGGCTGAAAAATAAGTGAAGTTGTGATCCAGATTTAATGGTCGAAGTGCCACTAAACCTTCAAACGAAACTGACATGATATGATGGGGGAGCTGGGTCATTGTTTGGACAAGATATGGATGACCTTGCTTGACGCCATAAAGATCGTTCCTTGTCCAATTTCTTTGATATGCATAACACTTGCTAAGCATGTATGACAGTACGAGGTATACAAAAGTTAAGTCGTGTATGCCTATGCACGTTGCATTCGCCACTCGATCCTCTTCGGCTGGTATACTGCACTGTTATCGAACTACACGGTTTAACTAATACATATCTGAATAACACATTCTTGTTGGCCAATGTTTGCAACGTGTGAAAAAATTTCATTTCTCTAAAGAGCTTACTACGCATACGTTCAAAATAAGCTGAATGTGATTGAACTGTCTAATCTTGTTTTGTTCTTTGTACAGTGTCGCACCAGAAGACATTTTCACTGTACTCGGTGATTATGATAGAAAAATAAATACAGAAGTCAAGGCAGAAACTATGGGAATAGAGCGTGTAAGTATGTCTTTCTCAAAAGTGATTATTATCGTTTTGATTTGTTTGTCTTAACAATTACTAGTCTATCGAACTACGTGCGTATCTGTCTGCTGCTTTAACTTAAGGAGACGTCCATTGACAGAAACTCGGCTTACTGTCTCTTCCTCATTCATACAATTATCAGTTTAACACTTAAAGTTTTGTAAATTAGAAATTCAGTAAGTCTAATATATTTATTATCAAGTGAATTGTGCTATTACGACAACCTTAAGGCATTTTCCTTTCTTAGGCAAGGACAAAGCTCTTAATGCGATAAAAACCAGCGACTTTAAATTTTTTTGTTAATAAAACTTGGCAAAACTCCTAAATTGTATGAAATTTTCCTTAATTGTTGCCTAGAAATAGTCTTGATTAGTTTAAATATAGAAAATGTGTCCCTCTTACTCTTACTCTTACTCTTACTCTTACTCTTACTTGAAACTAGCTGTAAGCACTAAATGTAAACACACAGACCTAAACACAAAATGAACCAGTAGCAGCAAACGGATTACTTATAGAGTGGTTAGCAAAAGCTATTTACTTTTTTCGTATGTTTTCGAGTCAGCAGAACTTCTCACAGTTTGGATTGGCAAGTCATCCAAACTTGACATCCATCCTGAAAAATTTCCTCTTTCCTTACAGCTTTTTTTTTAGTCTATAAGTGAAAGGTTTTTAAAAATAAATAGTGTTATATTCTTACAGGTTGATTGTTGTTTACGTATTATCGTTTATCTGCTGTCCAGTTATGATAAATTCAGTTTAATTTTTATTGTATAGACTGTCATTTTTCTTACAAAAAGCGACAATGTTGGATTGTCGTTTGTGTCAATGTGGGAAAACCTCTTCCTCATCTTAATTTCAGGTTGAGTGTTAGTGACATTCCTTGTTCTAATTTTAACTTTTACCTTTACTCCGATAAATCATTTTATTATTACCATTATTGTAAGGTTTTGATTATCAATTTCAGATTATAATGCATGAACAATATGGAGTGAAGTCCCGAGTCGACAGCGACATATCTCTTTTAAGAACCAGTCGAGAAATTGCATTTAGAGATAATATCCAACCAATCTGTCTTACACCACCAAATACTAATTATCAAGGAGAAGTTGGTATCGCTGCTGGTTGGGGAACCACAAAATTTGGTAAGTCACTGATGAGATATATTTTATCTCCTAACACCTCTAATAATGCAAAGACTGAAAAACAAATCTCGTTAGTCTCAACTTTAATGAATGGTTATCATGGTGCTTAATAAGATTTAAAATAGTAATAACAGGGCAACTAAATAATGTACAGTAAATTATACAATATTGTACAAACTAAGTTTCACAAATCACAAGGCTAACTTACTGTTGTTGCTGTTGGAGTTCCTCAATCTAATCACATGACTACATTATATTGCCATAAAAATTAAATATACAATGATCGTGTTATTCTAATCAGTATACGATCGAATCCGCAATCTGCGAATCCAGTAATTCGAATTTTTGCTTGATCATTCTGATATTAAAGTCTACAAAGCATTGGAAAGTTATTAGATTGAATTATCTTCCATAGAATCATCTTCCATTGAATCATCTTTCACATATCAGTTTGTTTTACTTTGGATGACGGATTTTTACCATATATTTACAGTCGTATATTTTCTTTTTCTTCAGGAGGAACAGAGAGCATGATTCTCCTTGAAGTGAATATACCAGTTATAGCAGACAACATATGCAAAGCCAACTTCACAGTAAACTATAATCCTGAAACAATGATGTGTGGTGGATACATGGAAGGAGGAAAAGACGCATGTCAGGTACTAAGATGAATGTGCATTAGTAATAGGAATAATACTGTGGGGCTTAGGTTCGGATTTGGAGCTTTGGTTCGCCTTCAGTCACTTTGCTCCAATGAAATTTGAACTTGTGATGAAGGCTTACTGAAACCTTTACTGTTTTTAGACGCAGTCCGCTAAGTCAAAGATGATCCACTGAATTCCATGATCCATGATGCAGTGCCCACTGACCCGAATTGATCTAATGGCTCGTATTGCCTCCCCGCTCCCCGACCCGTAGTGACCCAGAGACCAGGATAAACTCCCTGACCTGAGCTCCCTCCCCTCCCACTAAACTAGAGTGACCTAGAGACCTGAACTGAACCACTATCCCAGATTTATCTCCTGAACCGTCATCGTGGCTGAGTGGTGAGAGAGCTCGGCCTGGTTGCTGGAGGTTTGAGGATCTGGTCGAACCCATGGAAATGGGATGTTGGCAAAGTTCTTGACAGTACTGCCGGCCAGAGTAGCGTGAGAGGCTACCATGCTCCTTCAGCAGCTATGAGAACTATTCCGGCTAATTCTGGACAATCTTTCGGCCCCTACGATGATCGGAGGATTCCCGGTTCAAATCCTCGGGCTATCCTCTCCCTTTACCAAATATTTCTTCTTTCATAAAAGTCTGGCAATGTTCAAAATTGAGCCGGTTCAGCCACACGAGCATTAAATTGCTTCGGCTGACTTAAGGCTCGAAAGAAATTAATTAAAAAAAAAACCGGAGTGACCCAGAAACCCGTAATGTCTCACTAAATTCATATTCATGTAAATTCTTCATACAGAAAAAAGTAATGATTTGTTTACAGATAAAAAAGTTAAAATGATTCCTACACAAAGCAACTCCAGTGTATAGAATAACAGCTACATAAATTAAAAAAAAACACTGTAAACTAGAATGTTTGAGTCTTTTTTTTTTTTACCAAAACCAGTATTACATTCACATCGTACCATTATACATGAAAAGTGTTTTATTAAAATCTGACCCATGATCCTCTGAACCATACGAAAATAGTGGCACATGTTACCCAATGGCCGATAACACATTCCATCTCTGCTAAGTCTGATTATGTGAGGCCATGTGACCAGTCTGACCATGTTACAGTTCTTTCGTGTGTTCGTACGCATGGAATTACTTGAGAACAATTGTTTTACCAAACTGTAATGTGTAGCGCAGTGGCAATCCAGACCACTGCACTGTGACTGAGGTTGGCGCTAATGACCTAGCTTCGTACACGTAAAGTTTATCAAAATTAATCAAGTAAATCTTAATTTCTTGAAAATTGGGCAGAATTAACATGCTCAATTCATGGTTTAAAGGGGTTCTTACTTATGGGTGGGAGGTATACGTTAAGATTCTTGCATAAATTATCATATTAGCTGTTGCCCTTTGACGGGCTGCTGACATCACACTGATTAACAAACAGTAATCTGCCCAAATTCCATTCGGAAGTAATGAAACTCCACTGGGTTTATTCCATCGACGTCAAAAGACTGAAAGCTTAAGATGAGTTGGTAGCAGCATGCCTTCATGTGAAGAGCGACCATTGCCGTGTGGCGAGTGAATGGATGAGTGGATGGGTTTATGGTACAATTCCTATGACTGATGTTTCCGTTTTGAAAACACGTAAATTCGAGCTGCCTTGATTTATCAGTAAAAATTGTTTACGACCTGCATTAAATTAAAACCAGCACAAAAGCACTTTCACATAAACAATATGCTACCGGCCTAATCCGAGAGTTTCCCATGTAATTCAGCTACAATTGGACGACTTGCTAGATTGTTTTAGTAAGTTGTTAATAAACATTTTAGGCAATAGAAAGGAGCCTATTATATGTTGCGCAAGCATACATACCTTCTTCTTACAAAACTATAACTTTTATTCTGCAATCACTGCAAATGAGCCAAAAAGCTGAAGTCTTCCACAATAAAAATTCCGAAGTCGTAGTGCTGCGAAACGTTATCTAATGGGGTTCCCCCAGATGGTAAACATTGTCCAGTATTTTCTCCAAATGACTTCACCTTGCGCTGCTCTGGTGTAAGAGGGCAGTCACCAATCACGTAAACACTAATTGCATTAATGATGTTTGAAGAGAATTTGATTTGTCCTTGGTGGCAACCCAATGCAGCGGTTTAGAATCATCTGCAAACAGGTGTAAAAAACAATCTAGGACATCTTGTGAGAGTATATATATAAACAAATTATGAACAATAATGGGCTGAAAAAACTGCCTTGCGATATGCCACAAAGGACACATTCAATTCTGACCCGTTTTGTTTGATTACCTAGGTAGGCAGAGATCTACGTAATATTTTCACCGACACCCAAACTTTACAACCGCAATGTCAACTTTGGATGTGACATACTCTCAATTGCTCTGACAAAATCTAAATAAATAACATGAAAAGAATTGTGCAAATCAATTGCTTTTGTTCAAAAATCAAGACAATGTAAGAGTTGAAAAGTTAATGATCTTCAACCCAATAGGCAAAAGTGATTTTTGTATTCGCAAATTGCGCTAAGATTGCTCTTCAAAGCGTCGCTCACTGTTCTATCAAGAAATCTGCAGAGAAAACAGGTTTAAAATTGTCCTAAAATTGGATGCAGTTCTAGGCTCACTCCTTTTAAATATTGGTATAACTAGCCTACTGCTGTTTCCAGTCTTAGGGGAGAGCTCCTTTAGTGAGGGATCTTTTAAAGATAAGAAAGAGAGGCTGCACCATGAAATTCGAAAGCCTGACAAAAACCACTGCTGGCATATTATTACGTCTGGCTGGTCCTCGTAGGTTTAGGCTTTTGATAGCATTTACAACTCTTCGTCTGGTAAGTGGAACGTCCAGTAATTCTACACCTATGCGAGACGTCACAATACTTGGCTGCACATCGTTGTCCTCAGTAAATGGGAAGCAAAGCATACTGCCGTAGAGTTATGTTCATAGGGTATCACTCTCCCGAAATTGTAACGGTACTTTCACCTTTCGTGAACTAAAATGCTATTGAGCATATCTAGCCTACTGAAGATGGTTACGTCCTTAGCTGTTGCTCCCTACATTTTTTTTTGCTTTAATTACACCAATAATTATCTTTGTATAATATGCAATACGAAACTTTAGAATGATGTTGTTTACAAAAATAACGTCCTTCAGATCAAAATGAAATGCTAAAGAAATTAAACGGTATCCGTTGTAACAAGAGTGAGATAAATGTTTCTGGATGAAACAATACTAACCCCGCTTTAAAAATTATAATTCGGTCATTTGGCTTAGTTCACTATCACACTCATTTTATGAAGTGCCGACAGATTGAAATTAAAGGCACCATTTTATCGAAAAAGGTAAGCTGAGTTGCATGGAGGTCTATACAGATTCAAAGTGACTCCACTTTCATCATTGTAATTGAGTACTAGAGGGTTATACTACTATACTTTACTTTAGCGTACAATTGTTGCTCTTTGTCTTACTGCTTCATACTTGGATAACAATAGTATTGTCGTCGTATGTTTTGTTTTGATACTCCAAGACTGACGTGTGAACAAAAGAAGACTATATTTAGAAAAGGTTGTGTTTATAAATCCCGAAGATCTTTCTTTTTTTATATAAATTTATTTTACCACTAATTTATCTTTTTTCAGGGAGACTCTGGTGGGCCCTTATTTCTTGAGGATGACGAAAGTGTTTACGATCTCATTGGAGTCATATCGTATGGTCGAGGATGTGCCACAAAAGGGTATCCAGGAGTTTACACACGAGTGACACAATTCTTACCCTGGATTAAAGAGAAGTCCAGTGATGCTGTGCAGTGCCCAAGACCTAGCACAATAGTGCCACCTTCGACAAGTAAGACAAACATTATAATACTGGGTAGCAGACAACTATTAGCAGCAATTAAATGACAAACTTTAAAATCACAAGTAAATTCGCCTGCACTACTGCAATCGTATGAATTCGTCACTGTATGGTTAATTCGTAAAAGGAAACAATAGTGCAGGCTTGTACCCTGAACTAGCTCAGTTCCACAAGATTTGAAACTGGAAGTACACAGCTTGTGTAGTTTTAGTTCACACAGAATTTGTGTATTATTTCAGCTGTGTATAGCTAGTACATAATTCTTGCTGGGGCTGAGCTGGTGAATAGTGATTTGTACCATCAGTTGCAACGACAGCTCCCACTGCCTTTCATGTTTTACTCTTATACTTTAAACTAGGGCCTTAGTTGGCATCTTTCTCTTGATACTATGGCTCCATATTGTGTACTATGTGCATCCCTTGCCATTGATAATGTATTCCAGTTATGCTATGTACTCTTATGTATGGTCTAGTCCCTGGAGATCTGTGGTCAAGGTGGCTCAGACCTTGCCTGCCACTAGGGGTGGCTGCTGGCTGGGATGGCTCATGGGATATCAGGATATACTACAGAAAATACCCTGCACTATCTGTGGTGGGTGCTGGCTGCAGCTCTGGGTATTAAAGACCCTGCAGCTCCTTTTATCCTCACTCTGGGAGCTATAGTTCCGGAACCAGCTTCAACTCTTCCTGAAGTTTGCCACTCTGCTACAGCCCAACCTTTGAGCATCCTTGAACCACTGACAACATCTCCTAAACACAGACCACATGGCACTGGAAGTAAACCTGAATCAACCATCCTTCTGGTCTACTTCCTTGAACCAGGCTTAATGGGATTGCACAGTACACAACTCGTTCAGCGTGTATAAGGCTACCTTAATTTTTTCTGCCAAACCCCAGGCTCTCAAAATATGCCATAAACCATATGTGCTAAGGATGCAACCTCTAACCCTTGCCTCTCTTTGCTACAATACATTGAAGTATCAATGCTACCTACTGTTCTATACTTTCTTGTAGTCTTAATGTGTTGGCTGGGGTGGAACGTAATTTGAAATGCGACCGATTTTATTTCGAAAATAAGCAATTAAAATCGCCATTTATTCACCGTTTTAAGCCTTAAAGTGCTGGCGACGAGTATACTCGCCAAAAACACAAGCACAGCTTTGAGTCCTAAAAACAGAGTCCAAAGTATGCACGAGATGGCCAACAATGGAGAAACGACAACAATACTAGGTTCCCTTAACGATCCGACTCTAGAGACGGCCTGGCCGAGTTGGTAGAGGCGTGTGCCTGAAGTTAAAGACCTCCTTCAAGTTGCTAGTTCGAGCAACCGACCGATTTTATTTCGAAAATAGGCAATTAAAATCGCCATTTTATTCACCGTTTTAATAACCGTCTTATTGTAAATGGACTAAATGGATGGTGGGGGTAGAACGGGAAGGGAAGCACATAAAACTAAATATCTATTAAATTTAGTAAATTTTTATTACAATAAGACGGTTATTAAGTTGTGTTTGGAAAAATTCTTTGTTAACCCTTTGACTGATGAATTAATTTTCTATCTCCACAAAAGTAAGGATTACCTGGACGGGACTCGAACTAGCAACTTGAAGGAGGTCTTTAACTTCAGGCACACGCCTCTACCAACTCGGCTACAGCCGTCTCGTGCATACGTTGGACTCTGTTTATAGGACTCAAAGCTGTGTTTGTGTTTTTGGCGATATTAATTGCTTATTTATTAATTATTTATTATTTATTTATTAATTGCTCAAAGGTTGGGCTGTAGTAGAGTGGCACAACATCAACATCAACATTTTTTTTTATTTATTTATTTTTTTGCTATCCAGCTTGCGGTTTTGCCAATGCCCAAAAGAAGAGAGTAGTAGGAGGGGCTGACACAAGAGCCAATCAGTATCCTTGGACGGTAAGTTGATGTTCAGCCACCAATATTGAAGTTAATCGGCATGTAGACGAATCATTAGAACCATGCAAGCTGTCTTTAGAAAGTAAACTTTGTGTGCTAAACTAATATGCGCAACACTTTAATTATGTCAGTACGTTCGTTCGTGCGTAAACTTTTTCGTGCAGATTAACATAGAAACAGACGTATATTCTTAATTATTTCTGAATCACAGCATGAGTGTGAATATTGTTTCCAGTGCAGCTACACTATTTTTTCAGAGGTTGAACTTTACACTGAATGTAAGATACATTACAAAATTAAATTAATAAATATTGAACAAATACTTGAATAAAATGCTTTAAGCATGCAAACAAACAGTGCAGCCATGATAAATAAAACGAAAATCCATTATAGTCAGCATTATTGTAAGAAAGCGAAGAAAAACAGCTATACTGATTACTTCAGTTGTTTGTTTACTGCTAAGCTGAAAAGTCCTGAACGAGAGTACTCCAAGAAAAGCGTTCCTGATTAGGTAATAACGTTTAGCCCAGATTTAACGTTCCTAGATGTGAACTGTTAGTGGGCTAAGACAAATGTTAGTCATCAAGCTGTTAATCCGTCTGAAATGTAGTTATAGCGCTACCATGCCAGGTTTTTGGAAGCTTGTTATTCGCCTATTGAATTTCTGAATTATTGAATTATAAACAAAAGCTTTTTTGCAGTCAGGTAATTTAATAATATTTTCTAAGTCTGCCAATAATTTGTTTTTAGCAGTAGTTAGGTCGGAGTAAGCTTTTATAAACGAGTAGCCCTGGACCTGGACTTTTAAGATGATGTGCAAAAGTTATTGCATTTTTGTTTGCCATGGTGACACTTTCTGCACTGATTATTGATATTCCTACTGTGTTTTTAGCCCAGTTATGAACCTTTGTAGTAAACTTCATTCAGGATACAAAACACCCAAATTACGCCACACTCCATAAACAGAGTCGATGCTAAATAATGCAACATCTAGAGTAATACTGCCGCACAGGATGCAACGTCACACTTTTATTTTTTCACTTTATTTTTGTGCCTTTTTTTCACCCCACAGGCAGTTATTATCCAACAAACCTCGCCTGGTCGTTTTCGTCTACGATGCGGAGCAACACTGATCAGTAACGAATGGCTTCTAACTACTGCCCGTTGCGTGTCTGGGTAGGTATTTCCATCTCTTAATTATTAACATAAAATGGTTTTAGTTTTTCTGTTTTTCTAAATAAGGTGCACAGACGTTCTTACCGGATTACATTGGTCGGTTTTCTTTGCAAGACTGTAAAATACTTAGGCTAGCATAAGACTGTCTTAACTTCAATAAACTGAAAACACCGTTTTATTTATTAAAATGTTAATCCTAAGTGTATAATAGACAGCTTGTCTGAGAATGTCGATAAATAAGAAAAGTATTATTTTATTCATTGTAGCATCAGAAGAAGAGCATATTGAAATGATAGTCCTTGGAGAACTTTCTCTTTTACTGAAAAGGGATAACACTAGTTAGCAGAACTCAAAATCATATGTCCATAGTTAAGCTTGCTAAAAAGGATTAATCAATTAGATAATGCGGGTTAGTTTTAGTTATGTATCGTTACGGTTAATTGTATCGACTGTAGCATCGACTGTTTCTTCTGATTCTGATTGAGAGTGTCACTAATTAGGAAACTGAATTTTTCACTGAGAGTCGCTTTACCAACATGGACATAGAGTCATTTTGGCGAATGACATTTCATTGACATAAACGTATCAATGACAATAAATTCCTAGATATATCTTTCGCCGAATAAAGTTCATCCGTGCAGTTGGACTTCTTCCAAGTATAATTTCTGAAAGTATCTTCCAAGACTTCCAAGACTTCTGAAAGTATCTTCCAAGTCTAAATTACTGGGCATGAAGCATATTTTCTGTACAGAAACCAATCAACTTAAACAAGCAACCCACAATTCTGTGCGTTTTTAATACCCTACATTATGTGTTTATATTTTCATATATTAGGCATGCGATTTTAGAAGGACATTTTGTGATCGGCTAGAGTGTACGTAAGAAGCCATAGAAAGTAAAATGAAGACAAAGATTTGAGATAATGGTTGCTACAGTAGTTTCTACAAGCTGGTTTCTGCGTATGACTGTCGGTGATGTTGCTATCTTTGAATTGCCCATGTTTGTGAAATATGTTACCTGTGAAGTGTCCATGTCTGTGATATGTCTTTCAGTGAAATGACTGTTTGTTTATTGGATGTCTATAAAATTATCTGGTCCCTAATTAAGGATGAATGGCAGCAATTCGGACGCATCATGCCGTAACGTATTCAAACGTGTTGTTACCTCTGATGTTTCCACCTGCCATTAACGATGCAGTAGATTTGTAAGACTTGAGAGCTGATTATTCTTGTATATCATGTACCTTGTGAAATACATTGTGAAGTCCGGTAGGTGGAAGACATCATTCCGGTGTGCTGGTACGCGCTAACATAAAAGAGACTTCAGCTGTTGTCTGTTATCATCTCCTAGCATTGTCTCGTAAAATCTGTATCAGATATCATTGTCAACTGGAGATCAGCCATTTTCTAGATCAAGGAAGATCCCTAACTGTCCATCTGTGGCTGATCAGGTTTAAATATAATAGTCATACCGCAGACCCGGACTGGCAGTAGTGCAATGGCACCAAACATTCATGTGTCTTACTGCTACTGTTGGAACTGTAGTTTCCTAACTATTTCCATGCAGTGTTATAATTGAAGTTTTTTGTATGTTGCCTTCGGTGAATCATGGAGCTTTATGGATGGAGGGGACACTCGGAATTGTGTACGTGTTGCCATGCGTTCAGTTCCAGTTGGCTCGCTGCCGTCAGGTGCACAGTAGTAATTTCAAATCCTTTCCTCCCACGGGGATTGCATTTGGGGGGTCTCTTTAAAACGTCATTGTGATAGGGTCCCAGAGCTACCAGTCTGGGCTTACCATACTATGAACGACTTTCTCACTGAGACAGTAAAACAAAAATATTTACTTGCTAAGAATCTGGTCTGCAAACCATTCAGGTTATGTAGGAATGCCTTCGTATGTTAAAATCAAAGTACCACTCGTCCAGATCTTTCCTATATGCCAAACTTAGGTTTTATTGTGAAATACAATACCGCATAGCGTATTCTCTTCATAAATGAAGAATTCGAATGATTATATAATAAGTATTTATACTGCTTTTGATTTCAGAATTGATTCAAGCATCCTGTCAGTAGTTTTGGGTGAACATGATATTTCACGGTATGAAAACCGAGAAGTCCAACGCTCTGTTTCCAAAGTCGTGATATATCCCGACTTTGTTGCATCCAACAGTCTAACGCACGATATCGCCCTCGTCAAACTGACCACACCTGTCACACTCAGCACTATAATCAGTCCAGTTTGTCTTCCACCTGTGAGTTGGGGTTCACTGACTCTCTCTGGACTAGAGGGTGTGGCCACCGGATGGGGATGGACAGACGATTGTAAGTATTCAAAAAAACTTGATGTAGTTCTTGCTTACCCTACTTACGTCTTTCTTTGCCTCGCGTAACCTATTGCTCAGAAACTACTTGGTTAGTTTTCAGATGCTGTGAGTTTTATTCGAAGTGTAGCAATTAAAAAACATAACACTGTTACATAAAAACAAGCTACAGGATAGTAGCTGCACCATGCGACTGGCATGCGTTGCTGACTTTGTCATAGGCCTAACACGGTTCAATTGTTGTGGTTGTTATGGTTAAATGCAAAATGTTCTCAGTACCTTCTCTCATATGAGTAGAGTTATATTTAAACTGCAAGGAAAAAGTTTCTTTAGAAAACCGGTAATGATTTTCAGTTGCTTTTTAATTAAAGCAAACTAAATCTACAGACGGAGAACTCGGTTATATATTTGGATTAACTGAAGAGCAATCTTTCTCTCATGCTGTGTGAGGAGGTTAACATAGCTTCAATACGCCAACAGTACTATCACCCACAAATACAGCAAACGCACTATTATTTTCGCTTTGTTATCAAAGCTTATGCATTAGCTGTTTTGCACGGAACTGTTGTCATATTCCTGTGACGTGTATGACAACAGTTCCATGCAGAACAGCCAGGGCCGGATTTAAGCTCTTGCCGCCTGTAGGCCTAACCATAATGCCGCTTTTCAATGCCCCCAAAACTACTTCCCCTCTCCCAGACACTTACGGAATATTTAATTTACCCCCCCCCCTCCCCCCAACAAGCATCTTTCTTAATTTGTATCTTCGTTTGCGATCCATAAAAGTCTGGTAGGCAAAAAAAACTAAAGTATGCATATTACTGAGGAAAATAATTAAAAGTAACCTATTTCTGTTGCCCTTTGAACTTAGATTAAGAAATGTTAGGGATTTGCTTACCATGGCCTTGTCCCTTTCTTCCCTTGTTTTCCCCTGTTTTATTTATTATTATTTTTTTTTTGTACTCAGCGCCGTTTAGTTTCACTCGCTCATGGCTATCATTTTATTTCGCTGCTACGATCAACGCATGATAAACAATCCCAACACAGAGTGGCCACACAATGAAAAGTTCGTAAATAACGTAACTACGTTTTAAAGAAAAAGTTAGTATACCCTGTTCACCTACCGTATAGCACCGATCCTGAGCTCAATCAGTACTGATACAACAATGCTGGATGGCGCCAGCTTTTAGTTAATAGGTTTTCACGAAAGTCGAAGCACCCGCAAACCTAGCACGAACCTTTCGCGTGTACATGATTGTTTTTAAGCTGTAATGCCGCCCCTACAAAAGTGCCGCTATAGGCCCGGGCCTCTTGGGCCTACTTATAAATCCGGCCCTGAGAACAGCTAATGAATGTATGCTATAATTGTGGATTACAACACTGCTGGCGTATTGAAGCTGTTTTAACTTATTTTGCTCTCATTGCCAATTGCTATGTACCACGATGCTCAAATTTTATGTCTGATAAGAAGCATCCCCAAAGGTTGACAAGCTAAATATCGTAACATTAAAAATGAACCTAGACTTTTTCACCTTTCGTACACATGTTCAAGCAAGTTATTGAAGAATTAATTGTGACGTTATCACTCGATCCCCTGTAGGTGCTATAGCCATTGGGCATACTTGCTACATTGTCCTTCCTTTACCACTGGAGGTGTTTGTGTTCTTTCCTGCAAACTATATGATGGTTTCCTAGGAAAATGAAACAAAATGAGGAAAAACATATTAGTGGTTAATCTAGTGAAGTGTGATAACTGGACACAAAATTGAATCCCACAACTGACATAAATTACTTAAATAAAAGCCGTGAAATCTCTCATTAGCCGAGTGCTGGAAACCTTGACTAACGTTTTATAAACGAAAAAAGGAAAATTTTGAATTACGAACCTAACTACTGCCCTAGGGAGGAAAAGAAAAGACATTTCCCAAATTGCTCCCTCCCCCCCCCCTTGCCTTGCAGTCCATTGGAATGGAAATGAAATACATTTATTATGTCTGTATTTATGCACTAAATCAAGATTTCAGAGTTGCAAACGTATTGATTAGGTCGAATTCACATTACCCCTTTCTGGCTTTCTTCTATTGCTGTAATTTTATTATGCCATATTTCCTGGAAATAAATAATCTGCTCACAACTTGAATAAATCTTACTATTCTTTTGGTAATAGGGCAATAACCGACCTAGGTAGCAGAAACAAATTGCCAACATTAAACTTTCTTGACTCTCCCTCTCCTTCCCGCCAGGCTGAACCTGTACGAGAGGATGAGTTTGTTTCGTAATGCAGGTTTAGTTTAATTCCTAGGACTAACCTATTGACTTTCGTGCTCCGCCACCTGTGGTTTACGCAGATTTGTAGGCATAATAAATTGTTTAAGTTCAACCACTTAAGCAGATCAGTCTTAATGTCTCAAAGCTAGTACATGTTTTTGGACTTTTTGGCCGAAATCACGCACAACCCAGAACATGTTTGTGCGAAGGAAGCTTCAAATCCCCTCGCCAGATTACTGAGTATGTGTGTACATGAGCAATGTAATCCCCAATTTATAAGGTGAAAAGTTTACATCATTTGTCATAAAAGACCTTTTTCTTAGCCCTAGATTTATGCATTGACTGTCTCGCCAACTTAGGCATCACTGAAAACACCACACAACCTCCATTTAAACCTCATCCAAATCACATGACTTTGTGGGAAGTGGCTGAGTGGTTAATTGAACCAACTCTAGCCCCTACGGATATGTTGGGTTTCGTCTAATATTCAATTCAATGGGAGTGAATTTACTACTCTCAGACACAGAACTTTGCATTGCCAATGCTAATTCCTGCAAATGTAAATCAATTCGTTGTTAGAGGCACAGAAACAACATATGCGTTTTATCACCTTGTTATTTCTTTCAACAACATTAACCTGGGTGTGGTAGGGCGTGGCATAGTGGATATAATGCCTATACTGTCCCACAACCTTCGCCATATGTTAGCCACAAAGCAATGTATATTGCCTGAAAACATGCGTACAAAAAATTCTCATCTGAGGATAACATCCTTTGCATACTCAGTAACTTATTTCGTTTTGGCCAGGGATTCAATAACAGAGCATACAATTTTGCTCCCATTTGAATCCCCTTCAGGTTACCGGCAAATGCCCAATGACATCCATTGATACATGCTTCCAAGGGGCACTTGGAGGGACGATTGTCTTCAGGTTCGCAAGTCTTTCAAGCTTCACAACTGCGCACAAGCTTCACAACATCCTTTTTCATGCAAATCCATCTACCCAACTCTTGTAGCTTTTTGAGTGTTGTGTACACACCAAAGTGCCCCCCAAAAGCACTTCTGTAGTGCCTTGGGTCAGAACACTCTGTAGAAGAAATTACCGCCACTGCAACATGCACGATTCGTATAACATAGGCGTTACATAAGATCCCATCATTCAAGCAATTCTTCCCTGCAATAGCTGGAGATTGATCAGCTATGTTGTCAACAATCTGGCGCAATGTCCATTGTCATCGAGCTGCGCATTCTATATTTCGTGCACACTTGGCAGTCCAGTGGGCATCTCATTAATCTATGTTTGCTCCTCCTTACATTCTGCCAGAATTGGTGAGTTGGGTGTTATTCCTCGTACATTGTGGAGCTGGCATCAGTCATTTGATTCAATCTTTCCTTCTTGTAACAGATTTCAAAATCCTTTCCATGAAGTTAGCGTATCAATTAGGCGATGTCTCTGTCCTCATGCCCATTTTTTATTTTTACTTTCGCAGGAGACGGAGATATATGATAAGAGCTAGTTTGAGGTTTGTTCAACATCTCTATAATATATGGAGCAATGGCAACCGAGGCCACTGCTCTGTGACTGAGGTTGGCGCTAACTACCTAGCTGCCTGTGCACCTCAATTCCCTCAAATCCTCAATTCCCCCAACTTCAATTTCAAAAATCCATTTTGCTAATCATTCTAAAGGCAGGTGTACGGATTTCAAGTACAACAGACCTGAATGGTCAGTCCCAAGATAAAGGGCGCCTTTTCGATGTAAAACGCGCCCAGAATCACCTTAACTTTTGAATCGCAAAAAGCACAGCATGCATCTACTGGTCTGAAACACTGTATTTTTCTTGCATTCCGACAGTATGTTCCCTTTACATACTGGATAATCACACTAAAACCAGAAATTGAAGCATCCACGAAAATTTCGAAACATCAGTATAGGTCTGGCAAGGCTAAAACACTACTAGTTAAGGCATCTTGCAGCTGCTATACAGTGTCTGATTGGGTTTTTGCCACTTCCTAATGACCTTCCCTTTCAGAAGTTTATAAGGAGGAGCTGCCTAGATATGGAAATCCTTGATGAAAGGCAGGTGAGAACCCATAATACCCAAAAATCCACGAAGCTCTTTAACCCCTGAGGCTCAGGAAAATTCTTAATCACCTTGACTGTTTCGGTTCCAGATCATGTGTCAGAGGTAGGATACTTCCTTTGCATAACAATCCACTTTTTAAAGAACAACTGTCAGGCTGGCTTTCCTAACCTTTCCAGTACATCTGAAATATGACCTAGAAGGCTTTGATAAGAATCAGAGTAAATGACCAAATCGTACACCCAAATCATGGCAGGACTATAAAGGGCTGAAATGGCTATAAATGCCATGCCCACGAGCCCAGTAACAGATGCAGATTCATTGCATGGCCAACAAAGCATTTTTTGAACTGCCACAATCCCATGTGACAATGTAAACTGGTGTATGGCCGTTGGTCGCCATACCAATCAGCAAAAATCCTAATTTCATGTCTAGGATGGTAAACCAATTAGCTGTGCCAAGCATGGAAAAAACTTGACTAATTGGATGGCTGTCCTTTACCGGCTTTGAGTTCAAAAGGCAGTAGTCCAGAGAGAATCTCTTAACCCCTGCCCTATTACGTTTCAGCTTAACCGCCCCCGGGGCCCCCCCCCCCCCCCCTCACGGGGAAATCAAATGTTTAATGATGTTATCCCTGATCGAATCAGGCATCTGGGTTTCAGTGATGCTCAAATTTTGATGTTTACAGGTCAATGGGGCAAATATATTGGGTGTGTGCTTGGCTAAACCTCAACTTTGTTTTGGTACAGATCTGCACTTCCTCATTTAGATGTTAACACATGAGTGAATTTGTGCAAACACCTTCTCAACAGCTTGAGTTGTGCATTGATACAATGTGCTTGCTGGATTTTCTCCTCTAACAAAGCATCGTGTTTTGCGTGCTGCCCACTTTCTACTGCCACATCCAATTGCTTAAGTTGTTCTGGTGTAAACTGCCCCACTTTAGCAAAAAGAATCATTTCTTCTTTTTCTGGACCAACAAGCCATCCACCACCCTACCCGAGAAACCTCTGCCTAAAATTACACTCATGCAGCTGTATTCTCTAGGATCAGAAACGTCTGCTGAATAGAGTAACCACCATGCCACCTAATCAGTGCTCTGACGTAACCATCGCCTTAGGAGTTCCAAGCGGCCAAAACAAAAATTATACTGCAATTCTTCACCATTTTACGCCTTTTGCCTGAAAGGTTCGTGTTGTGGCCCCAGTGATGATCGTGGAACTGGCTCCGGTATTGGTTAAAACCAAGTAGGGGTTACCTGCCACTTTAACATTAATTAAAAGTTGAACATCTGGTGCAAGGACACGTTTAATGTTCCTTGCCAAAGTTCAGCTTTTGCTCTCCAATACAAATTAGGTGTCTTGGTCACAACCTGGTTTAACCAAGCTAATGACCTCCTAACTCATTTTATTTTATTTTTATTTTTCAGGGCACATGGAGGCCATATGGCCTTGTTTTTGACAAATACAGCAGTTTCCCTCCAAAGGTTTTAATTCCTGTTTTGGCTGCTGGTCAGTCTGCTACGTTCCAGTGACTTTTTGCACATCACGGTCTTTACACCGGAAGTTGAATTACCATTGATACTTTGAGTGTAGTACCTCTCAGCTTAATAAACTCTCGGGTCGAGTACTCATGGTTTTTGCATGCCCATAGAACACAGGTGTTGTCACCGTGCTGGTTGTTCAACTGCGATGAAGCACCGCTGTGTTCCTTGCAGGCTGGCTGGCTGCCCTGTGCAGCTCTGCAATCAGTTTGAGCTGGAGCAAAACCTGGCCATGAGAACTTCAGATCTACATCAGGAACAGGTTGGAGGAGGTCTGTAGGTTCTTTGCTGCAGCAGGAACATCGAGACTTGTTCCCCTTTTTTCACCAATCCATGTAGGTAGTCTAACCAGTAACCAATGTCCACTGGCTTTGTTTGAGGTTCGGGTGCATGTTTAGTATCATGTCTGTAATCACTTCAGATTTGTTGCCATAGGGTGCCAAATCTGCGTAGTAATTGCAAATTGATTGGACATAGCTGAAAAACGGCTAAAGACAATGCTGTGTTCGTGATTCCAGCTCACATTGCAAGTCTTCCAGATAATTTGACCTTCATATTTCAAATTCAAGTCTTCCTTGAACGTGTCCCAGTCGAAAAACGGTCCCAGGAATTTTAACCAGCATTCTGCCTCATCTGTTAAAGCGAATGGGGCTGTGGGTCCCATGGCATGCCTTTCTGGCAAGTTTAAGGCAATCCAATACTACCCCAGTCCAATATCCACATTGTTTTATGCAATAGTAAGATGAAATAGGGAAGTGTGGGCTTCCTATTCCACAAATATTGCCATGTGACAATTTTAGCCTGTTACAGTGCTTGCAATGTGTAGGGTGACATTTCCTACTCCCACCTGGTATTCTTACGTAACCACAGGACTGAAAGGAATAACATTCATGACATATACGGCCTAAATGGCTCGTAAAAAAATGTTAGTCCATTAAGTAGTGTTGCTGTTCAAAATTAACATGGTAATGCAGCTTGTGCAACCTTATGTAGTCCAAATTGTCCAAGAATTCCATATTGAAGGAATCTAATCAAGTTACACAGATACAGTCACGGGTTGTTGCCAGCATGAAATATGCAGTATCTGCTTTTTCTTAAATAAATAAAGAAATAAATAAATAAATAAATAAACGAAGCAAGCAGTCTGCATTAAAGACTGGCCTTGTGAGGATACACAATACACTAGTCTGAGAAAGAAAGAAAAGACAACTGCCCCGACTGGGACTCGAACCCAGGACTTCCCGTTTACTAGCCGGGCGCTCTAACCACTGCACTACCGGGGCGGGTACTGGCTACAGGCTCCAGCCGAGGTGTGGAGGCCAAGAAGAAATGTTGCTTTCCCTCCTTTTACGTATTTTTGTGATCTCTAGGTCACCACTGAGAAAGATTGAACAGCTACTTAGCTCAGCTGGAGCCTGTAGCCAGTACCCGCCCCGGTAGCGCAGTGGTTAGAGCACCCCGCTAGTAAACGGGAATTCCTGGGTTCGAGTTCCAGTCGGGGCAGTTGTCTTTTCTTTCTCTCTCAGACTAGTGTATTGTGTATCCTCACAAGGACAGTCTTTAATGCATACTTCTTGCTTCGTGCTTCTTCTTATTAGCTGAATTTTTTTATTTAAATTTTTGGTAGTATAATTTTCCTATTACTTATTTTTTTAAATGAGAATTTTTTATTTTTTTTATTTAATATTTTAGTTTTAATTTTTAATTTTAATTTTTCGGCTTTAATGTTTAATATTTTTCTTGCAAAGATTGATTTCAAAGTTGTCATACGCACCCAAACCACTATTACTGAAAAAAACATACATATGCTACTGGACTTGAGTATTTTGAAAATTTTTAATCATTGGTCGAAATATTGGCTGGCCACCTCCAAATAAAAATGTTGGGTTTGATTAATACACTTTTATTTGTTTTTAACAAATTAACTTTAATTTGTTAGGGTTTTCAGAATAATAAAAAAAAATGACGATTTTTTTTTTGAAGTATTGCAGTTACGCTAATCTTAAGCAAATATAGATCAGTGGGTACACTGTTAGCAGTGGGGAAGAACAACCCCTGTAACTTTTAATTCCCTCAACCTGGAAATCAATCTTTATAGCACTGAACTCTGTAACATTGGTACGATATAGTCTCGAATAGAAAGCCCAATAGTGTTACATAAAAATAACAACAAAATACGTTTAAAATGTGACGTTTTGGGGTTAAGGATAAGCCCCATTATCATGCGAAGTTAACAAACGTTTTAGCTTAAATGCACATAGACATAAAAAAAAACACATAAAGAAAAGAAAATTGTAAAATATGACTAGGGCCACTGCCCCAACAGGACCACTTCTTGTTGTGTCTTACACGACAGGTTCTAACCATGTTGGTGAAATGGTCCTTCACAAATTTTACAATTTTCTTTTCTTCGTCGATCAAATAATTGATTACAAGTATGCAATGTTTAAACCCTGTAAGTTGGCAGTGATTTTTAAACCGTATCACACACTTTATCAAGGATATACTGTATGCATGTTTTCAGCTTAATTGCAGGCAAACGAACCACATAGTCCGTCACTGAAAATCACTTTTTAAATGGCTTTATTTACATAAGCTACAACAAAGCCATTACATTTGTAATATTTAAAATAATAATAATTGTTAATAAACTATTAATAATAATTTAAAATCCGTCACTGGAATATACGTTTTAAACAGCTAATATTTATAAAAGCTGTTTCAAAGCCATTACGTTGCAATATTTTCTAAGTCCGTCACTGAAATACACGTTCTAAGTGGCTAATGTTTACATATGCTATTATTACTTGGTGGCCTTACATTGCAATGATGAAGTCACTTATTCTTGGCATTCCTTCTGTCAGTGGCTAATTCATACAATGGGCGCAATGAATGTAGTATTGCTTGAAATTAAATAGTCTATTTCTGTTGTGTAATGTAGAAGGGGTATAACGTTTTGTCAACAAAGTAATGCTTATTTATGCTTTTAATTTAAGCTGGAACCTCGTCAAACATTCAGAAGGAAGTATTTCTGAAAATTGTGATCAACAGTTTCTGCTCAAGGTTCTACGGTACAGCAGTGGCTCCCAATAACTTTCTGTGTGCTGGCACAGTTGCAGGAGAAAACATTTGTAACGTAAGTGTCAGACATGTTTTACTACTCCTATTAAAAGAATGTTTTTAATGTTTTTGACTATTCCTATGTATGTGCAAAAACTGCTAGAAAGTTGTTAGTACGTTTGTATCATGACCAGAATTCACTAATGTATAGTAAGATACAGAAATATGTGGTAGAAATTTAACTACATTTTCTAGGAAAGTGACCAATTAGTGCAATTAATTATCGTTTTTTAAAAACCCACTTAGTCGTTGTGTGAGAAATCTGAGGTCTACTACTGAAATTCCAGTGTAACACGAAATACCCTAGTGTTTATGATAAGATCTAGATTTTGGATTTGGTTAAAACATCTCAGTAATGTGTGGCACAGTAACAACCCTGGCCGCTGCACTGTGACTGAGGTTGGTGCTTATACCTAGCTGTCGACGCGCCATTATACCTCATTCCCCCCTAGTGTTTAGATATTTTCTTAAATATTACCAATTCATACAGAATTATAAATAACTCCTGGTTCACATAAGATAACGGAACAAAATGACTAGACTATACTATCGACTCTTAAATGACTGAACGGCAGCCAATAAATGTGTCATATGTGCAAACCGACGCAAAGAATAAACTGTTTCGTAACAATTGTTCTTGCAGTGATAATTTCTATCTAGCATATTGGAAGTAGTATACAGTATTAGGCTTAAAAAACGCTTAAACGTATAAAATACGAATGTACGCCTTAAAAAACGTAAAGCCCTAAAGGAACAGATATTAGAAAAAGACATGTAAGCCATCAGCGTCGCACTAATACGTGTAAAAGAA
>JAHWFP010033337.1:0-16234 GCA_023313725.1 Lithobius niger | reverse complement strand
ATTTCTTTGTTGTTATTTTGGGGGTTCCCTGACCGTTTGCAATTAACGGGACGTAACCTTTGGGGTACTGATGGAAAGCCCTCGTCTGGAGTATAGGGTCGAACTTAGGGGTGGTGTTAAATTAAGGTTTATCCCACTGATGTTTTTTTCGCCTATAGTTAGCCTAAATTAACGAAGGGCATGCGTCCCCAATCTTGTTTTTGTGGTATACTAAAATATAGTGCAGAGTATATCCCGCTTGCTATCATGGTGGGATGTAGAGGAGCGAGGTATAATCGACCTATTCCTTTTCGTTGTGCGCATGCGCAACTTAGCGAGCAAAGCTTAAAACAGACGCTACTGCTCATTAATGGCCGCGGCTTTTGACACACCTATATACCAGCTAGAAAACTCGGCGTATTCGTTACGATTTTCATATTTTAACATCACACTTTATAATTTGTTAGGCTAGTATATCATAATTTTTCTTCGGCGATCTATTGGCATAAATAATTTTAATTTTTCCTTATTAGTCTTTTAGTTTTTCGACCCCATGGTAATTATTAGCAAACGATTAAAAATTACTACAGGAACACACACAGCGCCATCTCTCGGCGGATTTCAGCAATGCGTAGTTGATGGGGCGTGTTTAAAGGGAGAAGTCGCCGACGCAGCATCGTCCGTAACTTCTCGTTGGAGATAAATAATTTTATGAACTGATAAAATGGTAAGCTAATAAAACGTAGCATTACGTTATAAATATTAATAATAACATAAAGAATGTTTAGTCCTTTTGTTACTATTTATTTTGAATTGGGATATACTCCAATAAAACAGCCCTCTAGTTTTTGTGGATAATACGGCTAAAAATGTTTTCGCACTCAGCCTGCAACCAGACTAAAACTAACTCATGCTAATTAATTTGAAATTATACCAAATATAATTGCAAAATAATTAGCATTCGTTAGTTTTAATGTCAGGTTACAGGCTTCGTGCGAAAACAGTAGCTGTATTATCCACAAAAGCTCTAGGGCTATTACTACTGAATATACTGTGTACATATCCATAGGTTTTCCTTTCCTTCCCTGTTGTTTTTCAGATGGTGTACATTATCGTCGGAGGGAGGAGGGGGGGGGGGGGGACAGCCACCGATTTTTTTGACCCGCTCGAGGGAAGGGGTTACAAATAATCATTGACCAAACTGGACGAAAGTCATTTTTGAACTACAAAAATGACACTTTCAGCGGTCTAAATTTCAAAAGTGCTTCAGCTCTGGGGGGAGGGGGGGGGCGGAAAGCAGTACCGTAGCAAGAGGGGGGCGAAGGGGGCGGCCACCCCTGGCGCCGATTATGCTGCCCACACGCTCCCAAAAAAATTGCAAACAAAACTTTAATAAATGCTAGCCTAAATGCAATTGGCCTTGAAAAAATTAATTTGTGAGTTGCAGCAAGAAAACTCAAGATCACCAATCACACATACTTAATTTTCGGCCCAGTATTTGGGACTTTTTCACAATAAAAAATTAAAATGCTAAAACAAATTGGGAGCTGAGGCAAATTGTGGACTTCACACTGCCACCATATTGGAAAATCATCCAATATGGCGGCTGTATAAAAGAACACAATTTGCTTTTTTAATGTTCCACCCTAATGTTCATTTCTTAGAAGATTTGAGAAGAGGAGTGTGGCGGGAAAGGGGGAGGTTGCAGTCTGCTGCAGAATGGCGATAAAGCGGGGTGCTCAATGAGCTGCTGGCCCCGGGCCCTCAAACGCCTTGCTCCGGCGCTGTAGGAAAGATCCCTCCCCATGATGTGAGTGTTTACACAGTTTTAAATCTGTCAGTATCAATTATATCAATAATACATAGTGTAGTTTTCAATAAACCTTCTAGAAAAGTCATGTCTCCTGGTTCCCCAGCTTCTTCTGTCTGTGTCATTATGGATGTGGGCATACAAGCAAACTGTGCGTTCATCATTCTTACTGTATTAAACTCTACACAAGATGGTTGTAAGGAACATCGGTGTTCTACAGAACATTGTAATCTCATCCTTGTCCATTCGTTAAAAACGAGGTACGTTTTCCTTACAACTAGAGGAGGTGCTGCTATTTAACTTGGCTACAGGAAAGCAACTGCAGACAGTGGCGATACTAAAACCCCATTTATTTATTATTTTTTTTTTGGGGGGGGGGGGGGGATCACATTATTTTTTGGACCTTGAGTGAGGGGAGGAGGGGATCAAGATTTTTTTTCAGGGTGTTGAAGACCACGTCATCGAAAATTCGGTAATCACATTTTCATTTCCTACTCTCCCCCCCCCCCCAGGTCATAAACAATGGCCAGAGGTCAAGTTTTCTTGGCCAAGTTTCCTTCTCGGTGAATTTCATCAAGTAGGAGAAGAGAATCCTGCAAGGGGCGGGTGGAAGGACGAGTGTCACAATGATGCGTACAAGTTGTGACGAAGTGTCCCTCCCCCCCCCCAAGGGAGTGGCCAAGGGGGCTACAGCTCCCCCCCCCCCAAGGCAAGTAAATTCGAAAAGTCTGCAGGAAAAAACACAACTAAATTAAAGCAAAAAATGCATGAAAACGCAGAAAAATCACCTTTCGGCCCCCTCCAAGACTTCATCCTGGGTCCGCCTTTGATGGCCCCTGTAGAAAATCCCCAATCTTAACGAAGCAACATACACCCAAGGCGTACACGTCGGACATGTGCAACCAGTACGTGTAGAATTTGTACCCAGGGCATGGTCGGGTCGGGTCGTAGGGGGGAGGGACTCCTGCACAAAGTTATTCTAGAGCCCAAATTTGTGTCTTAAAATGGCAGCCGTCTTTCAGTGGCCATACGTGACTGTAGGAGGCAAGTGAATTCAACGTAGCAGGAGGTTTCTGGAGGAAGGGGCACAAAGCGCTTTTGATTTGATACACCCTGTATGCCTGTGAGAAGGTTTTTTTTTTATTTTTATTTCAATACTTGTATGTCGCTTAGTAATTTGGTCTTTGAAAAGCAAAGGTTGAGACTATTTTAAGAGCTTTTATATCGAATTTGCGTCTCTAAAGGTCTCAAGGTCTCCAGGTCAGAAAATGAAAGGTCCATGGAGTGGGTTGTGGAGAGTGGGGAATAAAGAGGAGAATGGGGGAGGGGGGGGGGAGGTGCTTCCTGGTTACGAACTTTTTCTTCATATTGTGTACGACCGATAAGTAACCTAGGTTACAATGCCGAAAGAGGAAACGGTCCAATTTATTTTTTAAATTAATCTTTGAAAGCCTTAAGTCATGCGAAGCCAACTAATGATGCATTGCAAAAAGAGGCTCAAATTTTCATCTTCAGTCGACGTTTTCGAAGCGGAAAAGAAGTCTTCCCAACGGCACGGAAATTAGAATCTAACAGCAATTGTACGATTTCGTTTACATGCTAGCGTTTAGTAGCAATCAAACCCTACGCTGAAAAATGAAAAAGAAAAAAAGAAACTGTTAGAAAAAAAAAACACAAGTGAGTAAACATGTTCTCAACGTCGCGGGAGTATAGTCGAGTAAAATAGGAAGGAAGTAATGGAAATTAACTGAAGAAGCAGGAAGCCGACACCCCTACCAGGATACTGCAGACTTTAGGGAAACGGCGTCGTGGGACGAGCGGACTTATGGAACGCCCTGCTGGACAAAATAACGTTTTACGTCATGTTATAATTCGATTTACAACGCGTAACAATTCGATTTACGACGCGTTGCAAATGTGACCAATAGGGTGCCTTTTTCTTCAACGCGTTGCAATTTATTTTAACGCGTTACAATTTATTTATAACGCAGCGAATTCGTGGGGAATTGCCATTGGCTGCGTACGTACGATCATACCATTGGTTGTTCAACGTCACGTTGTAAAGTCGATTTCCAACACGTCATAAGTAAATTGCAACTCGTTAAAAATAAATTGCAACGCGTTGAAGAAAAAGGGAACCCCATTGACCACATTTGCAACGCGTCGAAAATCGAATTGTAACGCGTTGTAAATCGAATTATAACGTGACGCAAAACGTATTTTGTCCAGCAGGGCGTTCCATACGGACTTCTTACGAGCGCACTGTGTATCTAGCACACAGGCAGAATAAGTCGTGTGTCTAGCGCAGCACAGGCCGAATGAGCCCACACCCGAGTTTTACGATTGCTTGCGTCATACTCTTTAGGATTATAGAAATCTCAATGTATATAATAGCCCTCTCAGTCATTGTTTCATACTTGTGTGGTCAGGGTATACAAATATTAAAAAAGTACAAAGTTTAACAGGAGATTGTCAACAAAATGGACCCTGCGAGAGGGCGGTTGTTATTTTATTTTCCATCAAAATTTTAACAACCACTTTTCTATAAGATAAAAACTTCGCTATTCAAAATACACATTTTTGTACTGTACACAGTTTAGTATCGCAGTGTCATTTAGTTTGACTATAATGTACAGCGAGTGTGTTCTTTACACGTTAGTGTAACGTAATTTTACACTGAATGCAACGAATTACGTGTTTCAGCTGATTATTAACAGGACTTAACAATGACATGAAGCGGACAACGTCTTCACGAAATAAATAAAAACGACGGCACGCGGCCGAGTTTTTGACATGCGAGTGATTCTGTGCGCTCGATACACACGTTCATTCTGGTTGTGTGCGCTGGGGATGACACGAAATTTGCTTGTGCGCTAGTAACAAGTGCGCTCGTACCAGGGAAACAAAGCAAAAATAAATTTTTTGTTGCATAGGTTGAGAGAGGGAAGCAGGCATGAGAGTGGCTCCGAACAAAAAAAAGCTGAAAAGTATTTTTGAGTAAAGAAAAAGATAATACGATCGATTTTTTCCGAAAAATAGCTGAATACTTAAGGCTCGTATTAAGGTTGCTTTAAAGATTCACCTATACCACACGCCATGGCTGTTTGCTGTGACGTTTATATCACGTGACTGGGCTGGTCCAATCAGCGGGCCAAACTGCCGTTGTTCTCGTTCGTCATTGGCTAACTCATGGTGACGTCACGGCAAACAGCCGTTGCGCATGGTTTAAGTTTAAATGGAAAACCTGTCATACATCCAAACTAAGACAGAAGTACCAAAAAAAATTAAGAAACCGGAAACTAACTGAAAATGTTGCTCCGTACAAAAAAAGCTGAAATCAGCTAATTAGCTGAAATTTCTCATGCCTGGGAATGCGGTGAAAACATCTTCATACCATCGTGGCAACACTTAGCCGTTCAGTTTTTTTCTGAGGTAAAAACACCTTGCCCTACTTTTCAGAAGCTCTGTTGTTGTTTTGGCTCTTGAAAACGCTCATCATCACCACATGAACGAAAATTTAGATGTGTTTGTTATAACGGTCGTGGGAGATGTCTTCCAGTGGTTTCGGTTCTTTGCTACGAGATGTCCTCGGCGATGTAATGTCCGCGATACTACAATTGCCACGCGATGATTTATCGTGCGATGTTACTATAGCGATGAAACGTCGTGATACTGTGGAGGATGTGATTTAAAGTGGCACTATCACCGATTGAAATGCGAACGAAAATACCGTCGCGCCATCTAGCGGCAACGATATTGTTAACCTTCATAGCTTGTTCCCAGGTGCACGAAGACGAACCAAATTTTCGTTTCGTTGTTTCGTTAAAAGAAATGCCGTTATGCATTCCTTCGCTAGGTGCAAGCAAGTGCTAGATGGTACTACACAGCGCTAGATGTTGTCAGATTTCGTCTGCTCTCAATTGGTGATAGTGCCACGTTAACTTCGTAGAATATATTCAGGATTTAACTAGAAAATGATTTACATTAGGGAAATCCCGATTGTGGCAAATTGCACTCCTGTTGTTGGACCCGGCTACCGTTATAAGCAGCAGACACGTAGGCACAGAGTTCACTTAAGCTTGTAGCACACTACTCCGTTCCGACACGTTCCGACGACTGACGGCAACGGATGGTCCAGCGCACATTGCTTCCGTTGCTAACCGTTTAACTCGGCTCCGCTGAGCTTTTAAATTTGATCGCGTCCAAAGTGGCAGTGCAAATGAAGGACTTGTAGTGACTTTGAGTAGGTATATGAATATAAAGTCGTGGTAAATTAGGGATTAATTCTTTACGCTCGGGCATGATGGCAACTGAAATGGCTTCGCGTCTATATTTATTAGGGGAAAGGCGTTGTGTGCAGGCGTGTGACAGACGACGCCGGCCATCGACTGACGGCAAGGTGCGTACACTTCTCCGATGCCATAAGTTTTTGACTGGAAGGATTCTGTTTCGACAATCCCATCAGTCAGCCGACGGGTCATTACGGAACGTGACGGAGCAGTATATGCGGCTCCTCTAATTTACATGCTTTTAATCCAAATAGAAATTTGACAGCCTGCGACGTGACGTGACGGTGAACGGAGTAGCGTGCTACAAGCGTTAGGATGACTCTTTGGGGATGCAATTGGATGTAACCTCGAGATATTTGTAAAGAAGTGTAGCACCCGCCGAAATTATAACGGGCTTTTTTACGGAGGCCCTAGGGCCCACTTCATTCGTATGTTATACTTCACACATACAACTGTGAACATCACACATAACTTCATACTTCACACACACAACTACGAACTTCACACATGTATCTTAATTTCAGAGTTATGTCTATGAACATACTTCGTGCATACACGGATAGTTGCGAGCACTGGAGCTGCGAGTGTAACACGCTATTTACGAATAGCAGGGCACACCTTGTGTGAACGCACATGGTGCACCTTGCAGTTACATAAGCTGCTTGGCGTCCTGTCAACTTCAGTCTACACCGGAACTTGGCCGAACGCCAAGAGCCTGGAACGAGGCTACTCTTAGAGCCGGCTCCTACGTGCTAGCGGTTGACTACTTCTATTGTTCAGCCCCACGTATAAATACGAGGGCCTGGACCATGGGAAGCCACTTAGTGTGGGGCAGACAACTCGAATGGTTGTCTCCCTGGACTCAGCTCAGGATAAGACCACGCTCCTAAACTTGTGTTTTATGCCTAATATGTGTTTTCAGTGCATAGTCCCCTAGCTATGCAGTAAGGAGTAAATTGGCTTCGAAATTATTCTTGACTTCAATCGTCTACTCCCTGAGTACGTCACACGAGCACTGGGTTCATGGGTAGCCGCGAGCACTGGGGCGTCAGATTCGATAGGCGTCTTGGTCCCAGTGTATATCTCTGGCGTCTTACGGACCCGGGTTCGATCCTGGTGAAGGGAAGTGTAAATGTACGGGTTTTTCTCCCGTTGTTTCCCGCTCGTTGCACGAGGGTTTCCTCCTGGTACTCCGGTTTCCTCCCTCATGCGGCAAAAAACAACTGTCATGATGTTCCACTTAACATCTGGCGCATGGGCTTTCAAAAAGCTCTCAGCTTATTGGCCGACATCTTCTATTCTATAGAGCAGCGTCAAGTGACGTCATTTTGGCCACGTCATTTTGGATGCCATTTGGAGGGCATAACTACAAGGTGCACTAGATTAAAATGTAAGGGAAAACAATGGCAATTCTAGCCAAGACAGTGCTTTGAGAGCGGATTTCTTAGGCTTAAATAAACGTTGCTTTCTCCAACAACAAAAATCGCGCGTTATAGGCTTAATAAAATCCAGTCTAATAGCATTGGCTTCAGTAAGACGACCTTCTTTTCGCCCTCCAGTGCTCCTTGCAGCTAACCCAGTTACTGGCTCCACCATAGAGTTATACACAATAATACTACGTTGTGTCACTGCCCTATTCTAAAAGTGAACTTGGTAGTTATATACTGTGAACTTCATACTTCACGCATATAACTGTGAACTTCACACTTACATCTGTGAAGTTCACAGTTGTACCTACGAACTTTATACTTCACACATCCAACTGTGAACTTCACACATACAGCGATGAACCTCGTACTTCACACATACATCAGTGAATTACGAAGTTCATAGATATAGCTATGAACTTCACAGATGTAAGTGTGAAGTTCAAAGTTCTATGTGTGAAGTATGAAGTTTGCGGACATAACTGAAGTTCAGAGATATATGTGTGACGTTCACAGTTGTTTATGGCAAGTATAAAATAAGAATGAAGTGCGTGAGCCCCCAGGGCCACCTTACCTCTTGATGTCTCCTTAGGGACGAAGAAGTAAACAGATGCTGGAATCGGACCCATTCTACTAGTTTTCGACTTGGCATTAATACAACATTTTACTTTTTATTGTTAAAGTTATCGTCAGTTCTCTCGTTCTATACACTCAGGTTTTTAAGCGAATTACTCGCAGGCAACCAAATCTTATCTTCTTAGAGGCGCCTTTTCACGTTCTTAACTCCTACATGCAGCATCGTAGAATCTTCGAGCAATACAAAGAAAATAGCGGTAAATTAAAAAAGAAACAACACTTCACTGCAGCGCCACGAATTTTCATAACGAAAACAAGATCACGTGATCCACGTCAGCCTATCGGATGACGGAGAATCTGGAACGTGGATGCTGTGTTTAGAATATGGGGCAACGTTATCGAAATGGTGATTCGGCGCCTTTAATGTGTGGTTGGTTGCATCACAAAGGACGGTTCTGACTAATTCCGAGTTGCAATAACTAGTAAAGTCCTGTTATTAATTACCTTCTGACGGTTCCCAGGCGACGAGGGCACTCAAGCCACTTGCGTCCAATGTTGGTTCAAAGCTGGCTAACCAGACCCTGGGCGGTGGTAGAAGAGTGGCGCCATCTACATAAAGGGGGAGGAAAAAAGGAAAACGCAACGTCATGGAAACAGCTAGTTAAGAACACAATTAATTTTGTTGTTTACACTTGGATGCACATGTAACAAGCTTCAAACAATATTGTAATGCGATTAAAGCGGTTATAAACAGCGACATTTAATGAGTTATTTTCCTTGTTAAGTTGATGGAAATTGGAAACGGAACTAACAATCAACGACGCATCAATACAGGGGCAATCAGCTTTCAGTTTGGTTTTCTTTTTGGGCCGCGACCTGCGGTTTCGATTTGCGTAATACTATGCACGTGCAACCTTGACGTTCATACTGTGCCATTTCGAATTTAAAGACCACTACTGTGAATAATTAATAATATAAAACGAAGACAAGACGAAAGACGCATGTTAAATTTCGCAATCCCCCAGGGCCTCAGCATCAGGGCCGTGGTCAGAATTGTTTGCCACAGCAGAATTTTTGCTCTGCTGAGCTTTTTATTTTATTTTTTTTAATTTCAGTAATTTATTAAACAGCACGAAGTTCAATGTGAAGTTGTATATGCTACGTGAAAATGAATATTATGATGCATACACGAATTTTTTAATTTTAAAATTAACCTTAAAGGGACATAAGTCCTTCCGGTACGTCGTGCGACCCGTTGACAATAGCGTTTGCAACATTTACACAGGTTAGAGTTAATGTCGCAAAATCATCTCTCACGAAAGAAAAAACAAAACAAAAAAAAAACAAAAATGACTGTGTTGGCAAAATTTATACACGTTTGAACTAATGTCGCAAAACTGAGTCGTACAGGAAAGCCTACAGGGATGTATGTACCTTTAAGTCAGCCGAAGCGATTTAATGCTAGTGTGACTGAACTGGCTCACTTCTGAACATTAACACACTTTTTTCAATTAATAATGCTAATAATATAAGACTAATCATAATATTAATAAAAATCAAACTACCCTGCTAAAACACATGAATACTTGAATTCACGAATTCATATGCAGTAAGTCTATAGCACTTCCACGTTTTTTTTCCGGGGGAGGGGGATGGGGGGGTTGGGGGCAGTGGCGTAACTAGGGTTTTGTACTGAGGGGGGCAACACTAGCCATTCAGCCGAATGGTGTGAAGGGAGAACCCAATAACAGCTAGGGATTCTGGGGCAGCGCTGTGACCTCCCTCAGCGGGCGGAAGCTGACGGGTTTTTTGCTATTTTCCGGCATTTTCTCCGCATGTAAACTGCATGCCGTTGGAAACATTTTTATAAAATCAGTTTTGCTGAATGCATTACATGCATAAAGAAAAATGTGAAATGTAAATCTTTTACTTTCATACTAAACACTTATTTTGTAAGCACTCATGATGCTTTGTTAGAAATGTTGGTAATTTTAAGCAAAATATGGAGTTTGTAAATGTCTTACTGTTTAAAATACGTCTTCAGGATAGTCAAGGTATTTTCAGCTATATGCAAAAAGTGACATGGCCAATTTGCCCAATAAGCCTTGAAAATCTTACAGAGGGGGCGAATCGCCCCTTTTCCCCCCTAGTTATGCCCCTGGTTGGGGGTTTGGACCTTATTGCTGTTACCAGGAACAAATGAACACGAGCCCATTTGTGGGCGAGGGGCGGGCCAAAACAAACATGTTCATTTGTTTCTACTGTTACTAAATAACTAAGTTGTAATTTTGTGCCGTTGCAATTTTTTTGTGTTCGTACGGTTAATTTTAAAGTGTTTTTTTTTGTGTGTGTGTGTGTTTGCACTGTTTAATTTTTTTAATCGGAAAACATGTTACGTACGTATGTGTGGTGGACACCTTAAAACAAGACCGGTAGTGAAGCTGTTAAATATTAAACTTGTTACTGGGAAAGTTTACGTTGATCGATTCACGCAGACATATGGATATCGACGATTATAGATTTCATGTACGGCCATACGTAACATAGCCTCAAACACGCACGACTACTGATGCAAGTACCCTCAGATGAAGTCATTCCTCAGTGCGGGCTGAGGCTGACTTTACTCACTAGATTGAGCAGTAAACACTTATCATAATATTCAAGCAAATATTTGCAACGCCAGTGTTAACCAGTCAGTAACGCCTGAATCATCTTGCCTCGATACATTCAAGGCTACCTATACGTAAAGGCTTAACGCTAGAAATTCGACGCGTCGCCAGTTAGCCACTGATTCTGCCACCAGTCGCGCTACTTACACCCCAAAAATGAACTGCTCTAGCATGCGGACTGAACTGTGAAAGGTACGTGTGACACGCGATACGCGGATTTTAAACTTAAAACACTGCATTGACACCAAATAATTAAACTTTAACAACAATGGCTTCACGCTACGTACCTCTTTGTTCACTCGACGACAAAACAAAGCCGCCGGAGGTTTAATTTCATGAATTTCAAGCAGAAGAACAACCAAGGTACGTGTGTATTGTACTGTATGATACGCTATACGGCGTTTTCAATTCTCATTAAAAATGTGTTAAACGATCCATTGACGTAGCAGTAAATCGTCCGAAGACTTCAATAATAGTCACCATTACCGTAAAATAATGTTCGTTTAGCGCTGCAACACCGGTAAATCCAATAATGAGAAGATATCACGTTTTTGTGCATCCCGCTAACACTAATCAATGCTACGATTGGGGTTTTTCGTTCTTCGTGCTTCCAGTTCAGCGCAACGCTTGGACGACGCGTCTAGCATGTTACGTGAAACCGAGCGTTAAGCCTTTACGTACAGGTAGCCTTGATACATTAATACGTTACATTACTTCTAAAATTCATAAATGTTTACTGGTTTCCATGGAAACTGAAAAGCCCCCAGCAATCCCTCCATTGCCGTATAGTGATCTTTCAAATTTCCCTATACATACACACATCTAGAAAACAACCCATTTTCGTTAACTTCAACATCTATAATCCATTTCGAGTCTCGAGTGAATTCCCTCCGTACCCTGTTGCCTGGAGCACACAAGTTCAAGTAGATGGCCACCATTTTATACATAAGCGCTGGAGGTCTGGTGAAAAACTGGCGCAACTTCGTTCCAATCCAATTCACTTAATGTGTTTTTCCTTGTGGCTGTGAAATTTTTCTAGTGTAAAACTTTATATTTCAGAATGCAGTACGTTATTCTATTGTTTTTGTTACTAGCTTTATGCAAAGATGAAAATATTGACATTTTACGGAGAGACGACCGGCAGTTGTTATTATACGCCAAAAAAGCGCCATCGATCGTGAGGCTTTTGCATTAAGGGTAGGTAAACATACCCAGCATTTCTTAAGCTCCCCTGACCAGCTCAGCCAAAGATTGCATCAAAACCGACCGACTCCATGCACGGAAAGTGACTTAAACCATGCGCAATGGCTGTTTGCCGTGACGTCACCATGAGTTAGCCAATGACGAACGAGAACAACGGCTGTTTGGCCGTCTGATTGGACTAGCCCAGTCCCGTGATATGCACGTCACAGCAAACAGCCATGGCGTGTGGTAATAGGCATCAATAGTTTTAGCACGTACTCGATGGATCCACCGATGACCCTGAATGCTCACCGTTCCGTCACAATTGCAAGTCGAGATGGCCAGAAAGATGAAAGTACACTACATATGTATACAGTATATATACATTTGCATATATACAAGGTGAGTCAAAAGTATCGACCCAGTAGATTTGACAGCCGCATGATTTGGTTTAAGCATCAAACAACCATCGTCCGTTGGTCACCTCGAAGAGGGCCACGTTTTGAGATCATCGAGGGGGTGTCTCCACCCTGCCCCCCCCCCCTTAAATAGATTTTCCACTTCCAGTTCCTTTAGGAAGAGGGCATTGGCCCCAATTTGAAATATGTGGGGAGGGGGGGGCAGTCAGTTCACGATGAATGCAAATCGGTCCGCAATAGCACGAGCTACGACCAAAATACATTAGTGCAAATGTGGTTTTATTGCATGAAATAATGTCATGAGCGATTGTGGCGAATTGGTTGACTGCGTGTAATAATTACGATAGGGAATAGCAAACGTGATGAAACTGATAAGGGTTAGGGTAGTGCATGCTTGGGCGAATGTTTGTAGCACATGTAGCACACTCAGATTCGACCATAAGGAACCGGAAATGGAAACTTTATTTAAGGGCAGGCAGGGTGGGAGGCAACCCTGCTTGATCTCAATTACTTAGTGACCTAAGTGTCCACAAAAAAGAATTCTTTCCTGCTCACCGATTCCCGGGAAGGGAGGTGCCACTCACTAGATGACGTAGACAGTATGTTTATGCGGCAGATAGCGCATTTGTTGAAACATGTGCCGACATGCGGTTCCAAGGTCGAACACCAGTTTGTTACATGTGCTACAAACCTGTGCTAGCCGAACCCTTATCAACTACGTCACGTTTGCTGTTCCCTACTGTCGTTATTACACGCAATAAACCAAATCACACAACTCCTCAGGATATTATTTATGCAACAAAACCAGCATTTGTACGAATGTGTTTTGGTCGTAGCTCCGATTACATGCTGTTTTCTGCATTCACCATGAACTGACTGCCCGCACACGTCTCAAATTCGGACCAACACCCTCTTCCTAAAGGAACCGGAAGTGGAAAATGTATTTAAAGGGGGTAGGGTGGGGGCACCTCTGAATGATATCATACCGTGGCCCCCTTCGTGGTGACCAACGAGAGATGGTTGTTTGATGGTTAAACCTAATGATGCGGCTGCCAAATCCACTGGGTCGATAGTTTTGACTCACCCTATACACATACATGAAGGTGTCATACATTTTTATGTACGCTGGAGGTCTGGATGAAGAAGTAGAGTTCTTACAATGACAACGACTCTTTCACCATTGCGAAGGAGATCGTTGCGTGAACACACCAAGTCAATTACCTGCCAGAGTAGTCATCCATGGTCCTATAGCAGGCCGGCTGTGGAATCCATTGGGAAAAACCGCTGTGACTCGGAACTGGTATTCCTGACTCGGTTGAAGCAGTTCGACCGGAACCAGGTCGTGAATACCCTGAAAACTTGGAAAAACGACACCTGAAGCATGGAAACCTACTTGAAAGGTAAAAACACAGAGCAGAAAACCTTGCCTGTGGCAAACAAACAAACAACATGTAAGACAGTTAGGACGTGCGAACTCGAAAAGATCGATTCAAGTCAAGTTCTGACTTAGGCTCGACCCATTGTGCGAAAACTCGAATATTTCACGTGTTTCGTGTGCTACAGAACAAAGTAACAGATATCGTGAGTAATCGGCGGTTAACCAATGATAATTACTCTTTTGCCAGAACAGCGCAGTTCAATGTTGAAGGGGTGGGGGTATCTCACGAAGCATGCGTGTGAATCGCCCCTAACTCCGAAACATTGGATTGCGCCGTTTCGAGCAAATAGGCTATTATCGCCAGCTAACCGTCATTTACTCACGGATATCTGTTTTAATGGGAAGGTGTGACGTCAAGCTGACATACAGACTTATTTTAGTTTCGAAAAAATTGCTATTCGTAAATGTTATTTGTGAATTATAATGAATTTAAATATTTTTAATATTACTGATGCAAATCTCTGAACGGAAACTTCCGGTCTAGAAACTTCCTGTCTAAGAAAGTAACTGCTATACTATTGTGTGCGCGGTGTATCTTGAGTCCTGCAAGTATTTTGTGAGCGGCTACGTCTTCCTGGAGGCGGTGGCTTTAATCGATGGCCGCCATTGTTTTTGTAACCATCTTGGATATCAACAAGGCACTCTGCTACTGAAAACGTACAATCGATTATCTGTGTTCGTTCTGCGGAGAACTCAAGATAGGCCGCGGACACTATAATAGAAGACATGCTTATTTTTTCCCAGCCTTGTTTCGGAATTCCGTGATTAATTAAGGTAACGGCATATTTTTTCTACTTTGGTAGTTTAAATAAGATTAGACAGTATAAAACGCGCTGTGGGCTTGAGTCGTAGTTTAAGTGTATTTCAAAGTACCCGTAGCCTAGTTTTCGTACCGTCGGGACAAATGGTTGCCGGGTTAAGCCATGGTTGGGCTTAACATAGTACGAGAGGTTTTTTTTTCGTGTTGGCACGAAAAATGTCGCAGGTCGCAGATGTGCCTGTCTATCTATGCTGGTTGCAATGGGATGGGATGGTTGAATTGGTGTTGTGCATGGTAGTTATGAAAAGTCGGTCATTATATGTCACATGGTGGTGTTCGGGTTGTGTAGACCCAGTAAAAGATGTTAGTTATCAAAATCAACCCACGGTGACGTGTGTGGTTTTTCAGATTAACCGTGTATAACGACTACACTTTTAGCATGGGGATGTGTTAGCGTGACGTCACCACTGTGCACTGAAATAGAAATAAAACACAGATGCTAACTTTAATATTTTATGACTGCTGTTGAATGCACCGTTTGCAGCACTGGTTATATAGGTATGGTAGCTCGTGTGTATGTCATGTTGGACGGAATTATGTTTCCTAACTTTTTGCAAACATTGGCTAATAAACAATTAGGGATCAATGTTTTCTTAGGGTATTAGCACATGTGTGATTGAAATCTTCAGCAAAGTTGCACTGTGCGCATTGAGATAAGGTCACGAAATGTCTCTGTAGGCTCTGTCTTTAGGCAAATTAGATTAGTGAGAAAATGATTTATATGTCATACTGTGTTTTTCCACCTAAATGCACGTGACATGTTGATATACTTTTTACCCTTTTGAGTGCCACAATCACTAAATAAATAAACAAACATGTAAGTGTTTCTCCATATAATTTTTCCTGCCTGCAAGGCCTGTTGCCATTTGCCGTATTTGAATGGCTCATTTAAACTGTTTTTTTACCCAGCAAACTTAATTTCGTGCATAAAATGCCTGTTCGCGTTTATCGTGTTTGAACGGGTTTAACATCAAATACCGTTTTATTTTGTTTTGGCGTAGGCTTTAAATTTGTGTCCGAAGCGTTCGAAGTAAATTAACTATTAGGACAGAATTAAAATCAGTACAGTTGATCTAACAGTACATTTAAGAATCGAGGAAAAAAAATAGCAGCTTTCAATCTCAGATCCTTTCGCGTTAGTCTAAGTGATAACATAATTTTGAATTTAGATTTGCAGTCGGTAGATCGCGGACATCGAAACGCAGTCAGGGAGATCATCCCGTTTAAATATATAATTGGAAAGGGAAAAACAATCAGGTGAAAACAGCCTTACGCAACTTTAGAAGTTTTTAGCTTTATTTTTTTTTTATTTTTTTATTTTTTTATATTTCCAAACTCGAACTCGACTCAAGACTCGAATCATGGGTGGACGGTAAAAGGACGGTAAAAGGACTAAAAGAACGTTTGAAAATAAACGGTGCAGCAGGATGAGAACCGGTGTTGCTTCACGTTTGGGGAAGATGTGTGTGTGTGTGGGGGGGGGCTGAAGCGATGACTGGGAGACGATTGGACAATTTCGTCGTAGGTGTTTACATTACAATGACTTTATAGTAGTTAGTAAAGACAACAAAAATAAACAAAACACAAAAGAAGCCAAGAAATTTTAAAGTGTTATTAGAAGTAGA
>JAHWFP010033333.1:1392-22517 GCA_023313725.1 Lithobius niger | reverse complement strand
CTGAAGAATCAGTGGAGGGACCAAATAATTTAAGGTCATCAGCAAACTTTTTTAGGATGGTGGCACTGTCTCTACACGTTAAATCATTTAAGTACAACACAAATAGACCCTTGTGGAACTCCACTAGTAACTGGCAGCTCACCCGACAGTGTGGTGCCTACAATCACCTTCTGTGTACGCCCAGTTTAAAACTCTTCAATCCAAGAAACAAGCTTGTTAGCAAAGCCATATTTCCTAAGTTTTGCAATTAGTTTAATATGGGTAACAGACTCGAACGCTTTGGCAAATTCTACAAGGAGGACGTCAATTGGGATGCCGTTGTCAGTGTTCAAGTAACTGCAAAACAGCTGACCTACTGGGAAGAAAACTGTGGAGTCGTCACTTGTGTGCTCCACAATGGCAGCCATCAATTTCATGTCGATATGTCAACCCTACCAAGATAACCCTTTAACCACTAAATAGGCTGTTCCATAATTGTATATAGTCTTAAGTGCATCACATGACTTCCCTGTATTTAAAGAGCAGTAAACAGGAAGTTCGCTGTCTTATCAGCTGTAGCCTACACTCTGGTAGTCCGTGTGTTTATTACCATTGGTGCCCACGCTGGGCTAAGGTGTGTCCCCGCCCAGGACATCACAGTTGGACACTTGTGGTATTAAAACTGATAAGTGCTGTGATGGTCTACCAAGCGGACGATTAATAAGTAGTAAGCAGCTCTTGTGCAAAAGCGATAATCAAAAATTAAAACAATAGTTGGCAACACACTAAAACATAGTCGCATACTTAAACGTGCTGAAAAGGCTTTATTAATTGGTTATTAAAGAATGAAAAGATAAATTAAGTGAGATCGATTTAAATTATGCACCATTTGATTTGCATTCGATGGGACGTCGACTGCAAAGACGATTTCTAGTTCTGACTACTGCTAACTAGTGGTTTTCAAGATGGTGACTGTATTGATCGTTTCACCCGATTCATTTATTGCTGCTTTATGGCAACGCATTACTCCATAATAAATATCCTTGACAGGAGCTATAGAATGGACTTCCACGTCTGCAATCCATCTTCACTTAAGAAATTGTCTCTTGAACTCATTTTAACTGTTCTTATTCGTTTCCACAGCAACCAAGATGACGAGCAACAGACTGACTGGAGTGAAGCTTAGACGTCAAGCTTCCAATAGCGCAGTGGCAAAGATATTTGCAATTAGATAAATACAAATAAATAGCGAATATGGATGTAAAAATTTATATCTAGACAACCTGCTAGTGTGTCGCGCCAAGTTAGGCAACAAATATCACAACAAACATCACATCAATTCGATTGTCATGGTTGTAAACCATTGTAGCGCGACGCCATAGCGTCAGTGTCTTATATCCTAGGGCATAGTTGGGCAAATTTCAGGTACTTGGGGAAAAATAATAATGCGGTACAAAAGCTTAAATTGTGTTAAAATCGAGAGCAATGACCCACCTGACAAAAAATTAACTTTTGTAGGAATGTTTCAACGCAAAATCTGACCCTCAATAACGTTGAAAATGTGTTACTACTTGCAGGAGCTTATAGAAAACAACTATAGCCTATAGGCTCCTGCTACTAGCTAACTAGCTAGTTCGCTCATCCCCGTGTTAAATCCCATAGAGTGATTATTCGTCGATACCGAGATAACGGGAAGGCTTCCAGCTATGAAATTGGACGAATGGGTGCAGTACAATACGAACTGCGTACCTTTTATCGTTTGGAGCCTGGAGGCGTAACAAGGATGGCGTTGTAGGGCGCGTAAATACGAAAATATTGTTATAACCATTGTTAGTATTGTTGGCATCGTCTCTCATTGGACGACGAAAGTTTGGACAATGAGAACGTGCATACTGACGTGCGTGCCTAGACACACACTAGTATATCACGATGAATCTAAACAACGTTGCATTGTATTCACATCCAATTCACGAAAAATAAACCAACTGTAAAAACAAAGCAAAATAAACAAAGCCAAAAACGGTAAAGAGGCCACCAAGTTGAGAGTGTTTCGGCCCTTCAAAGGAGTGATATCAACACACCAAAATTAACTAAATAAAACTAAATTAAAACCAAACCAAAAACCTATAAAGAGGTGACTAAGTTGAGAATGGTTCGGCCTATAGGCAAAAGATATTAGCAAATTGATGAAAACCAATTTCTTGTCGACGTGGCACTTTATTGCACATCTGCATGGTAGTAGAGTTGAGTCAATACACAATTAAAAAAAAAAGGAGTAATATCATATCAAAAACCAAAACTGGTAAAAGGGGCCGCCAAGTTCCGAATGGTTCGGCCCTTCAACGGAGTGATATCAACACACCAAAACATTCGCCAACTTAATCACACCGAATAATACTTTGGACGTTAAATGAAAACTTGAACTATTGGCGAATGTTTTGGTGTGTTGATATCACTCCTTTGAAGGGACGAACCATTCGGAACTTGGCGGCCCCTTTTACCCTGTTTTGGTTTTTTATATCTATTTTATGTGAAGGCAAACCAAGCAGTGCTACGTAAAAATACAAACAACGTTTCGAAAATTATCAATGTTTGTATTCAGGTTAACAATAAAATTAAAGCATGGCAAAAGCTACTAAGTCAACCTATATTAAAAGCATAAGACAGACATTTAAAACGGATAAACACCACCAATTTCTCCCCTCAAAAGAGGCAGAAATGGCAGCCGAAAAGCAACGACCCACCTGATCCGTTGGATGCCACGTCGCAAAGCAAGGTGTATGCAAATCGGGGTCACGTGTTTCAAAGGTGTGATGCATTCGTTATGCTGGTTTTACAATATGCCTGGCAAAAGAGTCGAGTTTAAGTGATTTAATTACAGGAAAATATTCTTTTAGAAATTTATTATCTGGAACTAAGTGGTTATGTACAGGTGGTGTATGTGTATGGATGACCAACGTTTCTAGAATAATTCTTGCCCTGGTGTATTTTTTTCGAAACAAGATTTGGACCTTGTCCAAGTCGGGGGTGTGGCCTGTTGCGTATTTGTCTGGCGACTTGCCTGTTGAAAGGCAGTGTTGCACTAAAGAATTTGATTCGACTTTTAATTTGAAGTTTGATTTATGGGATGCCATACGTTCCTTAAGTTTTTGAAGGGATTGTCCTACATACGTAGCAGTACAGGTTGGCTCCGTACAGTGAATTCGATAAACAGTATTGCATGTGGAAAGCAGGTCGTCTGATTTGTTATTGTTTTTATTTTCATGGTGCATTGTCAGCTGCTTAATATTTTGGTGGCTGTTTGAAACAAGTCGGATGTTATTGATGTTAAGTTTCTTCTTAAGGACTTCAGAACTTGAGCTTGTGTGCATCCTTAAACCCATTCTAAAAGAACTCGCTGAGGGGCGCTATACTACCCTCAAAATTGTTCACGACCTGGAAGGATATCGAGTGCCTCCAGGGTTTGAATTTGTTTCCTTTGATGTCGAAAAAATGTTTCCATCATTGGACCAAGACCTTATCTTTACGGAAATCTCTCGAAAATTAGCAAACGAATTAGCTCGCTCCTCAAGCTTTGGTGGGATAATGATACTTTCATCAGTGCAGTAAAAGTCATTTTTGAAACCACTTTCTTTGAGTATGGAGGCAAATTTTACCAACAAATCAATGGTGTACCGATGGGAAGCCCACTTTCAACTTTCTTTTGTGACATAGTCCTGAATGTAGTCGACAATAAATTGGTTGAAATATTTCCACAAATTAAATATTACAAGCGATACATCGACAATAGTTTAGCACTTCTACCAACACAACTTAAGTTATTAATCCTTGAGTTTCTCAACAGCATCACTAAATCACTCATTTACACTATGGAGTCCTCTAAAAACAACGCCATCCCCTTTTTAGATGTAAACGTCTTTATTAACGATAATAGCCTAATCGAATTCACGCACTTCAGAAAAAGTATGCACTCGACTCGCACCCTGCATTACAACTCCTATGTTGGTGCCCACTACAAATGTAATGTAGTAATAAATGAAGTTAAACGTGTTGTCTCACACACCAGTAATGCTGACTTATTGCAGCATGAATTTTCATTACATCTTGCAAAAGTATGTCGAGAATGGGTTCCCACTCGGGTATGTTAACAAATTAATTTCAAAAGCTTTGACCCCCAAAACGCCCCCCTCCCTCCCCCCTACGAGTTTCATTGCCCTGCCATACTTCAAAGGCATCTCTGAAGTCCTTAAGAAGAAACTTGCCATCAATAACATCCGACTTGTTTCAAAGAGCCACCAAAATATTAAGCAGCTGACAATGCACCACGAAAATAAGAACAATAACAAATCAGACGACCTGCTTTCCACACGCAATACTGTTTATTAAATTCCCTGTACGGAGCCAACCTGTACTGCTACATATGTAGAACAATCCCTACAAAAACTTAAGGAACGTATGGCATCCTATAAATCAAACTTCAAATTAAAAGTCGAATCAAATTCTTTAGTGCAACACTGCCTTTCAACAGGCAAGTCGCCAGACAAATACGCAACAGGCCACAACCCCGACTTGGACAAGGTCCAAATCTTGTTTCGAGAAAAATACACCAGGGCAAGAATTAATCTAGAAACGTTGGTCATCCATACACATACACCACCTGTACATAACCACTTAGTGCCAGATAATAAATTTCTAAAAGAATATTTTCCTGTAATTAAATCACTTAAACTCGACTCTTTTGCCAGGCATATTGTAAAACCAACATAACGAATGCATCACACCTTTGAAACACGTGACCCCGATTTGCATACACCTTGCTTTGCGACGTGGCGTCCAACGCAGCAGGTGGGTCGTTGCTTTTCGGCTGCCATTTCTGCCTCTTTTGATGGGAGAAATTGGTGGTTTTTATCAGTTTTAAATGTCTGTTTTATGCTTTTAATATAGATTGACTTAGTGGCTTTTGCCATGCTTTAATTTTATTGCTAACCTGAAGACGAAAATTGATAATTTTCGAAACGTTGTTTGTATTTTTATGTAGCACTGCTTGGTTTGCCTTCACATAATCTATTACCGATATCTATTTTAACTGGTACATAAACATTTAGGATAATTTTACTTATACATAAATTAAAGAGATATCCAGTGACATTCTGTGAACGTTTCTATGGAGATACAACCAGCATATGTCTGTATACTGTAGCGTACTAATTAAAAGCAACTGAAACAACCCAAAAGTGACGGATAGGCCACTTCACACAATCCTCAACTAACGGACTCGCTAAAAAATTAATAAAAGTACAACGACATTATTACAAATTGCAGAAATTCTTACATAGGCCCATAAATGTTTTTAATTGATTTTATTAAAAAACAGTGATAAAGCAATTCTCGTTAGTACTATGATTAAATACCCCTCCTGCAGCGGGCAGTTATTAGCCTTTTTGGAGCACTCAAGTTTTTGCACCCTACACTCGCTCGTGCATGTGTTGGCAATAAGCTCCCTCGTCACTTCTTGACTCAGGATCTTAATAATGAACCAACACAAGTGCTCACGAGTTTAATGGGAGCAAACACTTTCGTGCTCCAAAAATTAGCAACTATCGAAAACTACCCTTGCACTCGGGATATTGCCTAAGATACTACCCTAACTACCGTTTTCAACAACTTACTTCTCTTACTAAAATGGGAGTGTCATCGTAGGAAGGAGTAATGTGGTCAGACTTTCACGCAGTGGGATTTAGAAAAAGCAGTTATCATTAAAAAAAAAGGCTAATTGAAATTGTAAGTAAGTGCGGGTTTAACTTATAGGACATGTTGTTTTATGGTTATTCCAATTGGATTCGTAATTTAAAATTGCAGTGTTTGTCAGCAGACTGTAACACAAAACTTATTTGGAAATTAAACATGTTATGATTTCGATTTACTTACCAGCGCAATGTTTTCCTGAATTGAGAGTTTCATTCATAATTGTTTTTGGATCTGGAAACAATATATGTAAATAAACGGATTTCTTTAAAATTGAGTGGAATTTACTAGAACAAATGGTAAACAATTACAACTTCATTGGACAAAATAATATCATGCATGATCTTATCATATCAAGATATCAAGACAAAATCATATCATGATCTTAGCATATCAAGATATCAAGACAAAATCATATCTAAATCATACCAAGAATGTCTTAATAATTATACGCTAAAAGAATAATATAATTTTGGAAAACAATAAAACTCCAGAATCAACTACTCATCGAGATGATGCATACTAAATCTAGAAACACGCTAATGTGTTGCCATCAAATAATAATCATGGGGCAAACCTACGGCAGAACCTGAACATAAGTATGCAATTCTAATGGTCCGTTTTTTCGAAAACAAAAATCGGTGGACAGTGGACACATGATAGACCAGACCGTGGCAATTACAATGAAATGGAAGCGATACAAGCCAACAAATTAATGAGCAAAAACGGCTTCGCCATTTAGAAAAAAAAAGTTAGAGGTCGTATCCTCATACTCACAGCCGTGAAGGTACACGAATAAAAACGGTTCAGAGTTCACTCGAACGCAACGAACTATAATTTGAACTCCAATTCACTAACCGTAAACCCACAAACATGCACAAAATAGACGCCATAAACAGCAGAACGCTACAAAATTGAAAGTTAAAAGTGCATACACAAAATGAACACTTAATTACTCAAACGAACAATGAATAACCACCTCAAACGACCTTCAAATACAAACACAGGCCTTAACTGCCTTAACTAGGAGTCTGTTTCTGCTTGTTTCACAATAGATGCACTCAAAATACACATATGCCCATTCACACGAAACATACTTTCTTTCTGACATAACCATTAATAAAAAACAGTCCTTGTTCCCTGGTATTGGAGTTCAAATTATAGTTCGTTGCATTCTAGTGCACTCTAATCCGTTTTTGTTCGTGTACCTTTACGGCTGTGAGTATGGGGATACGAGCTCTAATGTTGTTTGCTCAGTTAATTTATTATGAATCCTAGCTGCGATTTATTTAAAAATGTTTTGATTAGATCATGGAGAATCCCAAAATTCAGTTTCAAGTCATTGGAAATATTCGTTCCTATGGTTAGCCTTGCTGTCAATGAGGTATATGGGGTATAACCGAAAATACATAGCTAGAAGCAGAAACTCGCACAACTTTGTAACACATCAAAACACACGAACATACATCAACAGCAAATCACAATGGTACACAATACCCCTGGACAATTTCCCAGACAATTCCCCCCATGCTATTTTCCCTGGACAATTTCCCCCTGGATAATTTTTCCCCAGAGAATACCCCCCCCCCCCTTCCGGTCAATATCCTCGTAGGAGAATTCTCAGCTAGGAGAAAACTCCCTGGACGATTTTGAAAAAAAAAATAATTTCAAGATTATCTATAGTAACAAAAGTACTGTATGTGCACTTAAACAAGTTATTTATTAAAAATGTTTTCCCCAATCCTAGTTTAAATCAGGATATTTAAATTTAAAGTTCAGCTTCATTAATTCTCCCCAGTTTATGGTGTAATCCATGCAAGAAAAGGGAGACGTATCCAAATTTTGAAGTCACCTCATTGGCACACTAGAACGGCGAGGACACCAACCACCTTTCTTTTTAAATGACATGTGGAGCATGTTTAATAGAGCATAACAGAAATTTTCAGCATAACGTTGGAAGTCACCGAAATTTTTGGAGTTTTGTTTAATGCATTAAACGCAAATAAGCACTGCAGTAAGTACACCTGATGTAATCTTGCAGATTACAATCCTCAGCCAGGAAAGAAAACGTATGTGGAAAAAAGAGCACGCTAGACTATTTGTGAGGCATTGCACATAACCTAGGTTTTTAGAAAATTCTGAAAGTATTTGTTTCCTGTTGTGGATTTTTCTATATTTTTAGTCTACATCTGCGACGATATTACATTGATAATAAATTTTTCATTTGCACATACAGTACTGTACTATATTAATTAGGGGGGAGGATTAGATAGTATTGAATGGATTTTGATTTTGTTATTTTATTTTATTGTCCGGGGGTTTTGTCCCAAGGGGGAATTGTCCGGGGGAATGCATGTTGGGGAATTGTTCAGGGGGAATTGTCTGGGGGGGGGGTATAATCCTAGACTCTTAATTACAATAGGCGTAATTATATATAGCTAAAAATTAAACACGAATCGCAAGATAAATCATACATGCTAGCCATCAGATGTCTTCCGTATAATCTCATTTACTAGCTAGCGGTACATTAGATCTGACTAGAAATAAAAAAAAACATTGACCATTAAATCGAATTTATAACTGAAATTTTACTACAGCACCCAACATGCTTGTTTCATTACTAGATTTACACTGTATATCCGCGTATTCGTTTTCAAAATCCCGTTCTTTTGAACACCAATCAGATCAGCACGTATACATGGTGGCTCCTGGTGCTGCTGCAATTTTCAGTCTTCTCTGATAATGGGGACGTGAAATTCGTAATACATCACCATGCTAATTCAGTCTTTTCTGATAACGGGAACATGAAATTTGTAATACATCGCTATGCTAATTCAGTTTTTTTCTGATTAGGGAAACATGAAATTCGTAATACATCGCTATGCTAATTCAGTTCTTTCTGATTAGGGGAATAAAGAAATTCGTTGTACAATGTACATCGCTATGCTAATTCATGGCCAGTGCTACTCAAGGTAAACGTTATGGAGCCAGATTTATGTAGAACATACTTTCGATGACAGAATGACTTACAATTATGGGACTGTGAAACAAAACAAGTTTGTGCAAAGCCAACATATAATACTTAATACAATACAGTTTTGCCATTGTATTAAGAATCCCATGACTTTTCTTTGAAATAAGGATGGAATACATACTGTTTGACATACTTAACCATAAAGGACATCGTTAGTGGTTCAAAGGCCCACATGACGGACTATATTTTCCCCATGGTATTTTCACTATGAGTGCTTCTGAGAACGATACGTTTAATAGTGTTCCATTGGTTGATAACCAAATTGTTAAAGTCATTTTGTGTCTTGATACTTCCGTGAACTACCCTTTCTCACTGATATTCCGAACTATAAAACTAACAATTGAAATATGTTACATAATTATTGAATTTAGACATAATATTAGGGAAGAATTTTCATTTTTTTAAATTTTTTATGCAGGCCTAGATGGAGAACCCAGCATATTAACTACCCAATTAATTCGTATGTGTTTCTAACGAATTTTTTTCTCAAAAGTACAAATATTCGATCCATAAAGGCAAAAAACCGAACGTCTGAAAGATAAAAGCTTTATTTAAAGTATTGAAGGTTAAAATTTTGTTTTGTGGTATCTTCTATGGGAAAAAATTTATGTCTACAGCGATTTTCAATTGTGTGTGGAATATTTTAAAATTTAAAATATTCAAATATTCAAGAGTTAATGTCATCTGATACATCTTGGTACACCACGTAGCTCCACAAGGCATTCTGGAATTTATTTTTTCATGTGTCGGCAAGCTTCGGTGACGATATTATGATATCATACCTTTGGAATTCTCTCCTGTAATAATGTGGAGGTTTGTTGCGAAGAACATCAGAATCACGAGCTGAAAATAAATAATCATTGCATGAAATATATTAATATCACACTATTATGAAATAGCCTACAAGCAATTATTTATTATCATTCTTTCTCACTATTTTAAAAAACCCAAAACAACATCGTAAGCACAATAGTTTAGTACAGTATCTCCCTTTTTTTTAGCCAATGAGAAAAGGATATTTTTGGCGTATTAGCCAATCACGGCCTGCTTATTCTGATCAGCAGTATGAATGGTCTAAGAAGCGGGCGATTAATAAGTGATAAGCACTATTGCGCATTAGTGATAGGCAGGAATCGTAACTAGTTGGCATCACACAACACCAGCTTCGCATACTTAAAATTGCCAAGAAGGCTTAATTAAACAGTTAAACAGTTATCTCCCCGAACTGAAGCTGAATTCAGTTAGGGGAGGTAAGTTCAGGTTTGGTTACATTTGATTGTTTACAACGGGACGTCAATTGCTACAATGACTTTAAGCTCTGGCTGGCGCTAACTAGTGAAAAATTCGAAGATTCGCAAATGGTGACCAAACTGGTCGTTATGCCCGATTCGTTTATTCCTGCTTTACATCACACATTATACCACAATAAATATGCTTTATATGAGTTATACAGTATACTTACATTTCCGGAATGCATCTTCAGTCAATAAATGGTCACTTGCAATTATTTTAACCCTGTTATCGTCAGAATCGAGGTCATGGCCATAGCAACCAAGATAGCGAGGGACACACGGAAATAGTTTAAATAGAACTCCAGTAGCGTGCCAACAAAAATATTAAGTGCGAATAAATAACAGATATGGATGAAAATACGTTTAAATGTTACTCTTACATTTTGGATAATTTTAGTAATGCATGAATTAAAGAGTTTCAGTGACATTCTTTGATAGTGTCAACGGCGATATAATACGAGAACATCTGCTCACTGCAACGTATTACAAAACGAAACGAAACTGAAAACAACACAAAAGTGAGGGGCTTCATCACGTCAACCACAATTAAAAGCCGGCTATGATGTCAATGTTTCTTTAAAAAAATATAATAAAATAATGCAGCGTAGTTTAAAGCTTGGCCAAAACCAATTGTCAATCTTAAAAAAAAAAAGATAATAAAAGTATTAATAATAACAATAATAAAATTTCCTGCAATGATTGCAAAGGTCAATAATTGGTGTCTGCTAATACCTAACCTGGTCAATAAAAAAAAATTTCCCGTTCGATATTCTCAACGTTAAAATGATTTCATTAAAAAAATGTACAACTGTATAAGCGATTGTGTATGTAATTATTTTATAATTTGTAAGAATAAAGAATAAAAAAAACTTTAGGTTTGTGCATACAGAAAAATGGAACAAGGAGAACGTGCCACTAATACCAGTCCAAAACATTACAAAATTATTCACAAAATTATGCTTCGTCACATGCAATTTCAAATAAAAATTGGAGAATTCCGTTTTAACTAAAATCTCTAGTAAGATAATTCTTTTAGACGGACATTTTTTAAACGACATTTAAAACAGGACAAGGTTTGAGCTTCAACTACCATTGCAGGTAATTTGTTCCAACAAGTTACAAACTCTATTGCTAAAGAAAAATTTCCTAGTATTTGTCCTGAAACGAGCTTTTACCAGTTTCCAGGAGTATCACCAGAACGGAGCTCGAAAAAATGGCTTGAGTCCACACCCAAGTGACCACGTCAAAGTAAATAAGTCAGACTCAAGTCTGCCCTTAGTCTTCTTAATTCAAGAGATTCCAATCCCAGTAAGTTGGATAAATCTCTTAAAGTCTTAGTGTACCTGCGTTGGACCGACTCAACAAGGTCAATATCTTTAAGTAAATGGGGTGACCAAACCGGACTTGCATATTCGAGTATAGGTCTCACATAAACTTTAAAAGCCCAAGCCAAGGTCTTAGGATCCCCTGAACGGAAGAATTTTCGTATAATAGCAACACGTTGTCGGGCTGCCTTCACAATTTTATTGCAATGAGTGCTGAAAGACAGATCATTTGCGATCCATACTGCCAGATCCTTTACAGCTTGAACGTCTGGTAGTGAATTTGCATCAGACAGGTGGTAATCAAAGTGAAAATTATTTGAAGAATTTGACATATTTGTGATGCCAGGGGTAGCTGCCAATCTAGGTACCAAGACTGAAGTCTACGCAACTCAACCTGCAGCTCAGAATGACTGTCACAATCCACCACCATACCATACTGCTTCACATCATCAGCAAATTTTTTTAATGCAATATTTTCGTTTAATGATTTTAGGTCATTAAGAAACAGAATGAAAAGTAGTGGCCCTAAAACCGACCCCTTGTGGAACTCCACTAGAGACTAATGTTTTTATTGATTGTATTCCATCAAGTTCGACCCACTGGGTTCTATTAGTTAAAAAATCGGTCAGCCAATCGAGAAATTTGCCTCTAAAACCAAAGTTTTCAAGTTTAGCCAAGAGTTTATTATGGCTCACCGATTCAAAGGTTTTTGCGTAATCTAGATAAATTATGTCGACTGCGGTACCATTATCGTTTTCTAAAGTCCTGTCCTCCAAGACATAAAAAAGTTGGGTGCAGGCCGATCTGCCGGCAACGAAACCGAATTGGTCATTTGCTAAAAGCTCGTTTTTCTCAATGTGGCTTAATATGGTGTGAGGTTATTTATTGGGTGCACCTTGCATTTAACATTTTGCCTCACTGAAGCTCTCGGCGTTTGCAGGCGTCCTAATGACGTCATTCTCATAGTATGTTGCGATGTTCTAGTTTCTATATTTTTAAGTTACATTTAAAACTCGTATTATATTTTTAAATTTATTTATTGTAAGTAATTTATTAATATGTAATTTTTTAATTCCACTGTATTGTCTTTAAATCATGTAATTGATACTATGTAAATGTGGTTTAAATGTTTTAGGTGCGTTTATAATATAAATGCTATGCACATTTTTCTGGAGGGAGTGAGCGTCAGTCGTCGACGGGAGACGGTTTGGTTGTCTGCGTTCTGGCTGGTGCATGGGCGTGGCTCCTCGAGTGAAGGTGGATATGCCGCCGCCACTTTCACTTTGTTATTTATCAGCCAAATAACCAAAACTGTATCGTCATTCAATCTGGACTCATGGACCATATTTCAATTACTTTGATGTCATTCACGTACAAAAAGGAAAGCTCTACAAATAGACAGAAACCAAAAATGTAAGTCCTATATGTATTGAATATTTGCCGTAATTATACGACGCTAACTTAATTAAATCTTAATACCGAGAAACAGCTTGGTTGCTCCGCATGTTATAAATATGAACTTTCGTCAGCAGAGGTTATCATCCATATTTAATTTGGACTAGACCAAATTGTCACAGAGCTGAAGGGGTGCCAACTCTGAAACCAAACATAGTTAGGGCTTAATCCAAACGCAAGTTTTGGCTAATGCTGATTTTTCTAGAGGTTGTCCTGCAGTTGTATTTTCTCTCGTATGCCGTTAAACAGTTTAACAAAAACTGTAACGTGAGTTAAGAAAAGTCAAGAGTGTTATTTATCTTCGTGTGTTGGTTTCTGAAGTCCTTCGTCACGGGAAAGAAGAATTTTCATGTTCGTTTTGAATTACGCAAGAATTCTTCAGTTGCGTGATTTTTAGTACCCAGCTGTGTCGTCGAGCAACCTCTCTTACAAAATCGTATCACGTTTCTCATATTTTTAATGAAAGTCGTTTTGTTTAAAAAAAAAAGGTTTGATGTTAAATATTAAGGGCGCAAGTCATTGTTGGAATTAATTTTAATACAAATCATGTGAACTAAGTTTCTGCAATCTCAGTTTTTCGAGAAACATGAGTGTGTATTAATTTTTGGAGTACCCTATTTTTGTTAGATTTTAATAAATGACTTATCTTCACATTTGGTATTTTTTAAATCTCAAGCCAACTCAAAGTGCATGCCTAGCTTAAAAGAAATCTTAGGTAGGATGTTTGATTTCAGCTAGTCTAAGCGTTAATTATCAACCCCTAGACGGGAAAACGGCCAAAGCCTAAATTTAGTATTAACATTTAATTGTGGGGTACAAATAACTTCACAATGGCTTCTTTAACAGCCATCTCGACCACCTTGCAAGATACGCAGGTTAGGACGATTGGGTGATAATTTGAAGGGTTTGACGTTTCACCTTTGTTTTCCATAACTTAGGCAGTTTGCCGGTTTGTAACGAAAGTTCCGCAATCCACTATAGAGGAACAGAAATTTCATATTTAATTTCTTTGAAAAAAAAACGCAGAAAAACCGTCTGGGCCTGCTGCATAACTCGACTTCATAGAGATTAGATGCTTGAGAATTTTATCAGCAGTGTTTTTTTCTATTTCACATTCAGGCAGGCCATCATGTTTTAATAAATGTGGACAGTTATTATCGTCCAATATAAAGTTTTTGGCGAATTCTTCACCCAGAGCATTTGCCTTTTTTCCCGCATCCGTTACCAGATTTTTACCAACTTTTAGGGGTGGAATAGCCCGACTAATCTCTGATTTTTTGACGAATTTATAAAGGGACCTGAGATTTCCTTTTTTTAATCAAATTTTGTTCACTCTTGATTTCGAATTCACGGGATAATTTTTAATACTTATTTTTACAACTATTGCAATTTACCAAGTTTTGAGCACTTCTATCAGATCGATATATTTTCCAAAGTTTTTGTTTTTCCCGATTTAATTTTTTTAGATGCTATGGGACGTAAAATTTAGATTTTACTATTAACTTGTTTGCTTTTGTTACCTGGGGCCTACAGTTTGTTATATACTCTTGGATTAATTTTACAAAGGTTTTATACATCTGGTTTACATTTGTGCAACCTAGTTATTTTTGAGCCCAGGGGACCCGTCAAAGTTCTGTTTTTAGGATGTCAAAATTAAGCGGATTTACCCCCTTGTGGACATTTCCAGCTGACTTTAATTTTGTACAAGAAAGTTTAAATCCCACCATGTTGTGGTCACTACAACCCATGTGATCCAAAACTTCCACATCGAAAATGCTGCGTTCGTTTTCGACAAGGATCAAGTCCAAAATATTTTTACCTCTGGTCGGCTCCGCCACCAGTTAAGTCAACCCCAGTTCTGATACGCTATCCAAAAAGTATTGACCATTCCTGTTGGAGGCCGAGGGAACACTCCAATCAACAAATGACATATTAAAATCTCCAAGCACAACTAACTCGAGTGTTTTTTTTTTGCGCTTGAAATTGTCTAAAATCTAAACACATACCTCGAATTGCATCATAATCCTATTTATCAGACAAATATCCCAATAAAAAACGTAAACTAGTATTTGCAATATCAATACACAATGTTTCACTATTTAAACCATGACCTACTACTTTAAATGGGAGATGATTTTTCAAAATAATCATCAAGCCTCTAGCTCGACTTCATCTGTCTCTTCTAAAAACTGTGTATGGCGCGCCACTAACAACCAAATTATCGCTATGAGCCGATGTAAGCCATAATTCCGTTGCAAAAACAAAGTCGTAAACACTCGTTGCCAGCTAAATATTGAAAGCTTGGAGATTTGCGTAGATACTTCTCGCATTTATCAGAACACAACTGCAAGGTTCTTGTTCGTTCTGTGAGCTGTTTTTCGTTTGAGGGTACACCCATTAAGGATCCCAATTTCCCTGATAAAGTGGGTTAGCAATTGCCACGGAAATCTCGTCCGAAAGAATCACCTTTCCGTACTTTGTTAAGTGAATTCTATCATGTGCAAAAGTGCCATTTCTTCCATACCTGACTTCATACTGACACGAAACCTATGCCCATTTGTGTGCACACACGATATAGCTCACTATTCGCACACACAAGTTGAGTTTTAACAGTCATTTTTCTTATTTCCGGGTTGTGGTAACAAGCCACAACATATCACTCTAGCTTTCGGCTTTAATTTCCAGATGGCAAGAACCACATCTCTAATGTTTTGGTCTATGTTTACTGGGGTGTCACTAGCAATGTTGTTTCCTCCGGCGCATAATATGACAGTTTGGTTTTCCGGGGTGTTATGTAACACATTACGCAATTTGGAGGCCAGCTGTTCCACCCGAAGACCAGGATATACGTCCATACCGAGGAGTCACCCAGATTTCTCCACGGTCTTAAGGAACGCACATGGGAGTCCCCTATTAAAGTAATTTTTTGTCTTTGCGTGTTGTAAATTACATGTTAGATCACTTGCAGATTTAAACCTAAGGTTTGCATGTTGTTTCTTTCCATTTTGGTTAACCGAATGAGCCTACTCTCGTGTGAGTGGGATTTTTCCTTTCAAGATTACTTAGGTGGCTCGTGCTTGCTCTCATTTTCTTTGCTGGACTGTGAATTGGACTCGATCCATTTTTTATTATTAACAATTTCAATGTTACTGTAGGGATCTTTGTTTCCCTGCCCAACATCAATGACACGTGCATTATGTATGGTTGTTACTGGGTACACGTGAGTAGAGGCAGCTTGAACTTCCCCATACGGAGCATGTAACATTATTGTGCTAACTTGCAATTTCTTGGAACCAGCCATTGTTTGAAAGGAGGGTGTACATTGTTTTTTTTTCATTTCCCATATTGACGTCGATATCCTGTCAAGGACATCTACGAATTGCATTGACTGCTTCAATATTACGTTTTCTAGTTTAGCTTCTAGAGTGGATAAGGTAATAGACATAAAACCTTTAAATGAATCGAAAAAAGCTGTTAGAGTTTCTCTTAATGTATCTAAACGTTTACTCCATGTTTCATCAAGTCGTGCCTTCCCTTGTTTAGAGAAGCATGGTTTTTTTGTTCTGATTTGTCTTTTCATTCTTATTTTCATCTTGACATGTATTTACGGATTGATTTATGCAGGTTTGTTGCTGTGTTGTACTTTTGTACGGCACGGCACAAGGCGAGAGGTTTGAAACCAAATTAATCACCGTATCTAATTTAACACCTATTGCCGCAAAATCATGGTCTCGTTCCACGCGGTCGAGCTCTTGGTTCTTTTTTACATGATACATTTCGAGCCCAATTTCTGCAATTGAACTGGACAAAAAAATTATTCGCATAATCATTAATGGAGGTAATTTTTTCTACAAACGATTTTGATTTACGATTATAGGATTTTTTTAGCTTATAATTTACACACGTAGTCGAAATTACAGTGAGGGAATCATCTGACAGGCATAAATCATGTGTCACCGGGACAAGCGACACGCTGGGTGGGTCAAGTCCCGTATTGAACCTTTCAGGAGTACCTGGAGTGGAACTTGTTTGACTCAAGCTGGTTTTATTTTTACAAACCGTTATGTGCACTTCTTCCACTGATTTTGAACCATGAGTTAGTTTTCTTCCCCTTTTTCTTCTCGGAGTCTTTGATCCATTTTTCGGAACCATGTCAGTGATTTTCTTCTTATTTTTAGTTTGTTGTCTGGTAAGTTTTTTTGATGTAAGCGTGGTGCTAAACTTTGTCATTGTCCCTGCCTACGATGTAACTTTGATGTGGCTCTTCAAAGCGTCATGAGAAGTTAAAAAAAAAATCCTGGGTCAGGATCGAACCAGCGTTAGTAATATCATGAGTCTATGAAAAGTTCCGTAGGAACGATGAGTAACAGACTTGCATTAGGTTGGTGTCCTAGCGTTTGACCGATGACAGAGACTCGCCTCGACCACCTTTGGAACTAGACACCTAAAACTTTCAATTTTAAAAACTAGATGGCGCCAGTAATTTGGGCTTTTTAAAACTTTAGTATCATTTACAGCTTGTTTGTGGGCTCTCAATGTTATTCATAAATTCTTATTTAAAGTATCCTTTGGAATTCTCAGGCTAATAAAATTTATTAAGCTATATTCTAAACTATTTCGGTATTATTTTTAACCAATCACGAAGCAGTTTGGTTAAAACGAACGCCATGACATGTGTTATGTAATGTGCCACTCGTGCTTCAACTAAAAAAGTGAAATCTTCCAAGTCAACTGCCAGAAAGGGACAGACGAGGAAATTCAACTTTATAAACAACAAGAAAGTAGTTTGATACTATGGCAAAAAATGTTTGCTCACTTAGTGCAATTATTTTGTTGGTGGTCCGTGTTCATACTGGAGATAATCCCCTAAACAGTAAAATGTGTGGTAAGGCATATCTACGATTATCTGTTGCACATTTTAAGTCGAAAGACAGGAAGCTGATTATATCTAAAGTGTGACACGTCGTATTATGATTTGTGAGATTTTCTGCTGCATTTTCTACATTCTACGACAAAACAGTGAGAAAGTGTTTAAATGTGGAAACCGTAGTAAAGCCTTTTAACTGAAGCTCATGTTTAGTTGCGTTTGGGGGCGAGAAGTGTCTTATTGTTTTTGTGACGAGAAGCCTATTAAAAACATAGTATGGGGTACTGCAATTTCTGGTGAATGAGGCTTGTTGCAACGTAAATGAATTTTTTCTACCGATCGTTCCTTAAATCAAGTTTGTAGTACGCAATTACCTTATTTAACGTGAATATCAGACGATGTATACTCTTATACAAAACGGTGTGAAAACCTGGAAATGCAACCGTAGTGGTGCCGCTTTTCATACATAATTAAAAGAAATAGACAACTTTTAAATGCCAGATATTTTTATTAGTATCCGTTTTCGAAGTAAGAAATATTACAATGCATAGTCAACGTTTTTTAATGAGACACTTAAGTGAAAATTTAAAAAAGCTACAATTTCGTTGTAAAAGTGTGTAGCAATGTAGTCGAATGGATAATGGTGTAAACCCCTTGAAGTTTGAATTGTATGCTGCAGCATTTTTATTGCGAAGCCCTTTATTATCTACGGTCGAATTCTACTCTAGCTGATTTTGTAAGGTGTGTGCTACTTCAAATACTAAGCTTCAGCAGGTCCCCTTTTCGGCAAAATAATGAATGACATTAAAAAAAATTTAGAATTTTAGAAATTTATAAAAAAAAAAACCTGTAACTTTAAATTCTTATTCGTCGCTTATGCATGACACTGTGCAAGAGTGCATTTTTTTAGGGTACTGCTACTCCGAAGCAGGGGGGGGGGGAGGCTCCCGATTCAAAATCCTTTACACATTCATATATCTTTCAATTTTGGCGTCACTGGTTATTAGTGCTAAAAATTGTTTAAAATATGAGTAATCGAAACTTGTCAGCCTAAAAAGTGTTCGGTAATGAGAAAGCGCCTCCGTTACTCTGTCCAGTGGCACAGACAAGAAACATTGTGGAGGGGGACGAATAAAGCCAGCTCGCGGTTTGGGGGAACGCTTCCCTAGATCATTCCGAGGAATTGAAGCAATTTATGGTACATCACTGCCGAATCCTGCTTCTTTAGAGTACTTATTTATTTTACGTATTCTGGCAGAATTTCTGTAGCGTTATGACACAAAGGCGGAAGAAGTATCGTTTATGTTACACGAATCCTATAAAATACTTAGTGCGTGACAGTGTATCTGCTTATAAATGAAGCTTGTTACAGTGTAGATGGATTCGTTCTGGCAATCAATCCTTAGAATTAAAATTGTAGTACGAATTTCGTGTTTAACGAATGTGAGACAATACATATTTCAGTACACAATTGTGTGAAAACCTTAAAATGCATATTTTGTGATGCTGCATTCTCACCTATTTAAAAGAAGTCTCTTTTAAACTTATTTTTATAAACCACCAGTTGTGAAGCACATAATAATGATGTTGCATAGCATATTTTACTTTGATGAGACACTTAAGAGCTTATTAATAAAGCTGCACTTTCGTTAAACTAGTTTTGAAGTATCGTAATTGAATGTTTAATGGTGTAAAGCCTTGGAAGTATTAATTGTGTGATGCTGCAATTTTACTTCTACAGTAACTAATATTATTGGGCTATTTTGCCTGTCGAGCAATGATGTAAATAACGAGTGGGGGGGGGGCAGGTCAAGCACTCCCCCCCAAAAAAGAAGTCGAGACATAATTTTTTTTTCTATATTGACCTTTAGACGTTTTATTTTGTTTGATTGCCATAATATACAGTATGCAAATGACGAAAATAGTCATTCAATAAAAATGAAGCAGTTGTGCGTTTTCTAGCAAAGGAGCGAAAACGGGGCGTTAAAATTTGTTCCTCCCCCAGAAAAAAAAATTATTTAGCCTACGCCATTTCTGTCGAAGACAGGTGCTGCAGGATATTGAGGGCCCTACTGTGTAGCCGACAGAAATCAGGGAATTCGCCGAATGCGATACGAGGGTCCTAGCCCCTCCTCCCCCCGCAAAAAAAAAAAAACCCTCTAAGACCCCCTACGTGGTGGGGACAAAGACAGTATGATGGACACCTATTCTCTGGACGTGTCTGACTCAGTTTTCTAAGTCTTCTGTACACTTAACTGCAAAACCTCGATAATATTCTGATGTAGCGTGAAATTTAACAATTTTCTGGTATTCTTGATTATTACAGATAACGAAAACAAAAATTGTGCGCAATTTTTACCATTGTGTTTCTTTTTCAGCTGAAAAGTGCAATTTCGTTAACGACTGCACTAAAGCTAATAACGTAGCTGTGTTTATTATAATTTCAGTTTTAATATATCACCTGTAGTTGCTTACGACCTAAATTCTGTGTGAAGTTCTGCAAATTTAAATGGAAAATCATTGACTACGTACGCAGTTTTCTATTCGGTCACTACTGTACCAAATAATGATTAGTTTTTTCTTTGTTGACTTTTTAGAGCCCCCTGAACATTCGAGGCTCTAGGCGCGCGCTTACTGTGACGGTGCCTAAATGTACCACTGGTTATTAGTACCCACCCCGAATTCTACATCCAGCGGATTTAGCGTATAGTACTGTGCTATTTCAAATTCATCCCAAGCCCGACTAGGTTCACTTTTCTGCAAAACTGTGCAGATATTTGTACCTAAAGGTAAAAAAAAAAATTAGTTTAACTTCGGTTTTATTTGCTGTAGGTTATCTCACGACGGAATGTGGCAACTGCTAGAAAATTCTTATAAGTGGTAGTTGGTAATTGACGAAAGTGAACATGAGCGTGAGTGGTTTTCAGGGCCCTTTTCTCTTCGAATGCAGACGAGTGATCAATTTTTAAAAAATGGATCGATGGTACGATGACAAATCAAGCAATTATGAAAACTGAGTCGACATTTTAGCAATTTTTTTTATTAACTTGACTTTACAATAATAATAAAGCCAGGGGCATAACAGGCAAGTTGTTCCGGCTAGGAGTGAAGAGTTGGAGGGGGCGGGAGAAGGTTCTATTTTAAACTACGTGTTATCCTGTATCAAAAATCGCGACCATAAAATTAAAAAAATTGTTTGTGTCTTCGGTTTCGGACCAGAGATGAAAGTGGGTCACGTTTTCTGACTCGTCACCCACTTAACCCACTCCAGCCCTGACCCAAGACCCACTTGACCCACCCGCTAAAGAACAAACTGTGACCTACCGTGACCCATGCCACGCCAAGAAAAAAATTCAGTACGGAAATGCATTTCAAACAGTCAATTTTTCTTCCCCTTCTACCCATCCACCCCCCCCCCCCCCCCCCCC
>JAHWFP010033332.1:11341-35481 GCA_023313725.1 Lithobius niger | reverse complement strand
CCCCCTCCCACCAACCAGGGTTGCTTCATGCGTTTTTTCCTTTTGCGATTTTATTTGGAATCCAAATACTGTAAGGCCTTTACTTCAGCTATTTTGCATTATAACCAAATAAATGTTTTTATTTTTTTTCTTGAAATCTAATTATGGGCTTTCATTGTTTGTTTTGGTCTCTTCCCCCCTCCCCGCCCCACACACCAACTAGGGCTGTCACATGCTTTTGTTACCTTTTGCGTTCTTATTTGAAAAGCAAATAAATGCTTTCTTTCCTGACGTCAGGAATAACTTTCATGATTTATTTACTGGGGTCAGGGATAAGGGTAATAGTAACGGGGAATGGTTGTTGGATTAAAAAAAATTCGAATTCGACGTGTAGCGGTTTTTTTTAAACACCCTGTATATTGGATAACAACACCAACTTTCTTACCAGGTTATCGGGAACTAAAATCTAAACAATTGGGCCGTCAGGTTATCCCGAGGTTGCTATTATAGCCATCAACATCTAACTGCTAGTATAGTTGTTACAAGTACATTGCTGACGTAGTACAATTCTTAGGTGTGCAGAGTGTGCCGTTACGAGACAATGGGCCTAACGACAGACATTTACAGAAGTAGATACGGATTCATCACATAGCAGTTCACATTAAATCCTGTAAGTTCCACTTCTTACACATATCTTGCGCCTCTGCGACTAAGTTCATTAACTTTCAATAGTTGGGTTATGCATTCCTAATCATGAGCCGGAAATGCATTAACATCTTGCATACTAAAATTTTAGGATTACCAACCCAAACAAAATGGAGGCGTCATACTGCCATTAGAGAGAGCGAGAGCTGTTTCCTCTTCAGAGACTAAAAAAGAAGGGGAAGAAAGACAAGAGAAAAAGAGAAAGAGAAAACTAACTACATATTAGACAGATCGGTTGCAACAAAAGGATACAATTCGGTTCAACAATTAATGAAAGAGAAAAGATGATACAAAGCAATAGTAGTCAGTGACTTATTACAAGACAGACAACGGAAAGCTCCTACCGGCGAGAGTAAATGGATATTGTTGTGGCACACAATTGTTAAAGCTTGGGTGTCTAAAAACACCCTAGGACGCATCATTAATGTAATGAAGTACAAAAGAGCCCTGAACGACGTAAGTATAATAGATAATAAAAGACATCTACAGTTCAGCCCAGCGACAAAAACATCAACAAAAACACTGTCTCTCCGCAGAAATATATCAAAAGTTACGTTTGATATTATTACAGAATAGCAGCAAAGAGGGACTAAAGTTGGCGATAACAGGCATGCTCATTAAAAATCAGTTAGTTAGCCATTGAAAATCCATGGTCGCTTATCCTATACATACTATGCAATTATTGTACATGTTTTCACAAAATCGAAACCAGCTTGAATAAGACCGGAGTGTGAAAAAAAGGGCTAAAACAACAAATGATAAGCCTATTTCATTTTTCTCCTTTTTTTATTATTTTTATTTTATATTTTTTTTATTATTATACTTCAATGCTTTTAAAGCAAAAGGTCGTAGACATTTGACGAACACTTGAAGATTTAACTGAAAACGTACTAAACTTCGTTTCAAATGATTTAATTTGAAAGGTTAATCAAGAATTTTTCCACTAATAATATTATGAAGAAGAATGACGTAAATTAGAAGAACTCTAAAATACTGATTTCTTTTTTTTTCCAATGACAAACGACTTAAGCATTCAAAACTTAACAGTAGCGTCTTATTTTCAATATCAAACAATAAAACGAGGTTTGAAGTTAAAATCATACATATCAAATTTATAAGCTCGTATATGAGCTAACAAACGATGGAGTTTCTGTTACACTAAACCAATGGAAAGAAATAATAACAAAATTTTAAAGTTTTACGTAAAATTTTTACGTCATTAGTCACTCCATACTTTTATAGATACTGATTCAGTATAACGATGCTGAATGGATTCAAGTTTATCTTTATCTTGCAGAAGGTAAGGGGACCAAACTGAAGTAGCATATTCAAAAAGAGGCATAACGAAGACCTTGTAGGATCATAATTTGGTTTTAATGCATTCTGAGGGTACGTTTTGAGGGGGCACGGGTAGCTGCGAGCAGTGGGTATATTCAATAGGCGTCTTGGTTCTAGCTATACACCTCTGGCTTTGTACAGACCGGGTTCGATCCTGGTGAAAAGAAGTGTATATGTACGGGTTTTACTCCAGTTGTTTCCCCGCCCATTGCATAAGGGTTTCCTCCGGGTACTACGGTTTTCTCCCTGAGGGTGGTACCTTTCACTTAACATCTGCAGCTCGGGCCTTCAAATATCTGCCACTTGGGCCGCTTGGGCCTTTTACTTAACATCTGCTGTTTGGGCTATTTGCCGCTTGGGCCGAAAACTTCTATTCTCTTCTATTCTATTCTGAAGTGTACCTGTTGGCCTATTCCTAAACAACCGCTAGCATTAGCCACCACATGGTCACAATGAAATGAAGATTTGAATGTCTGAGTCGAACCAAGTATAAAAGTCCTTAACCAAATGTGCACCAGGTAAGGAAACACCCTCCATAACATACGCTTAACCATGAATTGAGGTTCCAACGCGAAATATTTTAGATTTGGCACTGGAAATAGGCAGTTGTGTACTCAATGTCCCTTATATCAGCTTCGACTTGGAGGTTGTTCTGGGTGTATACAGGGTAGGGCAGAAATGAAGGGCTACCCCGCTGTGAATCATACATGGTTAATGCTACATCAATAAAACTTTGCACGGTATGTAGGCGAATGGTGGCCCACTAACATGTGGCAATGTGAAGATTTCTGAACTTGACACAAATTTTGAAGGTCATCATGATATTAACGTTTTAACCATGCTTCGATGAACCCCAATGTAAATTAGAAACTTGTAGACAATGGCAAGGAAGGCCATTGAAAAAGACGGAACAAATTTCGGTATGTTAGTTTAGGAATTACAGAATTTATAAGTATCATTCTATTGTGCTGTCTGAGTGTCTTTCCTGCCAAACAGAGAGTGTGAAATACAGTTTAGTGGTCTTCAAAATACTTTTAGACTGCCTTGGGAGCAATTACAAATTACATAACGCCGGGAAAGGAAAGCGAGGATTAACTAAATGTTTTACCATCTGTTGGAACGGGGGAAGGGGAATATAGCGAAGCATTGTGTAACATACAAAATTTACAAAAGCTATTCCACGTAATTCCACTTCCACGCAATTTACGAGGTTGGCAAAAAAAGCTTAAACTGTGGCATAAACGTTCGACTGAATCGCTAGGAGGCAAACTTAATGTTGTATAATACTTGCATAACCATAAACAACAACTTAGTGGAATCCTGGCATAGAGTTAAAGAAACCTCAATTATATCGGAGGGCAGCATTTCCGTCCTTTTCCGCTTCTATAAGCAGAAAACGTCTACAGCACATACGTTTCCACCATTACGACAGGGTGCACATTTTCTTACTGAAAATTTTGACAAGGCTGAGACCCTTTGTAATTTCTTCTCATCCAATGGTATTATGGGCGACCACTGCCCGTTGCCACAACCTAGATCTATGGATCATCTAATAGCCCTGTGTGAATCTGTTGATTTCCACCATGCTTATCGACCAAAAAATTATCTAAATTGAAGCCTAGCCATGCAACCAGTCCAGATGGCTATTAGGCCTTCTTCTATAAACAGATTAGACGGGAAATTGGTTATCCCCTTTCTCTGATATTCAATTTTTCTTTTAAGTCTGGCACCTTACCCTCGATGTGAAGCACAGCCAATGTTGTAACAGTCTTCAAGAAAGGAAATATCGTCCAATTGCCTTGATGGTGGTACTTTGTAAAATCACGAAATCAATAATACGCACGAAGATGCTGGACTTTTTGGAGGAACATAATAAAATTAATTCAGACCAATTGGGTTTTTTACCAGGCCGTTCGACCACTTACTAGTTACTTTTGGCACTTGGTGAATGGACTTCTGTGGCTGACATAGGCGTACCTACCGATCTTATTTACATCAATTTTAAGAAGACATTCGAATTGGTGGCACATAGGAAATTTTTATGTAACCTTGAAGAGATTGGCTTTGGGGGATTGCTTTTTAATTGGCTGGCGTCTTTTATCAGTAGTCGCTCCCAGAGAGTACTTGTCGAGAGAGTATTTCAATGCTCTTCTGATATAATCAGTAGAGTTTTGCAGGGCTCTGTTTTGGGTTCCCTGCTTTTTGTTATTTTCTTGAACGACTTATGTTGCATTAATGATAGGTCTGAGCTATACAAACTTGCGGACGAACTAAAATTTGGGTCGGCAGTGGTCGATGCAGAAGCTCGTGAACTCCTTTCAGATAATGTTGCCTGTATCTCAGAGTGGGCTACACATGGCAATTTCCCATCTCCGAGTCAAAATGCTGCATACTTCATTTTGGTAATTGTGGAAAATGGTCCCGTTACATACTGGAAGAAACACTGATGCCCAATGTAAAGGAGATACGTGATATTGGCGTATGGTTCACCACCGACCTTAAACTCCTCTGCACTGTAGAAAAATTGTGGCACAGGCTTTCTGTCAGCTATCAATTGTTAACCGATGTTTTACTTCGGGACATATCTAAACCAAAGTTTGGGCGTGCGACCCCCTCTTGCAGTACGCCAGCCCTGAGTGGTCCCCATCACTGCTGAAAGATGTGGGCTTGGTTGAATCAGTACAGTGCAAGTTCACTAAGGGACTACCTGGTTTTCACGACATCCCTGCATCGGAGCGTTTAAGAAGGCTTGGGCTTGAGACATTGGAGCTGCGTAGATTAAAATCAGATCTTGTATTGACGTTCAAGATGCTCCATGATTCCTTGGGTGTTAACCTGCCGCTTTTCGATTTTAGTCTTGTCACGTACACGAGGGGACAGAAACTCAAGTTGCTCACATAACCTTCACTCCTGAATTGCAAGAAATATTTCTTTGCTGTTCGTGTGGTTCCAGTCTGGAATTCGCTCTGCGAAGAAACTGTTGAGGCAAACTCGGTTGCCTCTTTTAAAAGACATTTAAGTAAGACAGACTTGAACAGGTTCTTGCTTAGATAATTACTGATATTTTTAAAATTAAATTGGGAGTGGTATTAGTGTCTCCAGCCCTTCCGTCTACCCGACCACAGCTAGTAGAGTGGCAAATCCAATATTAATATTATTATTTCCTAATATTTTCAAAATTTTTTCGCTAAATTCTATTAGCAAAATTAATTTTTTTGACTTATGTTGACAACTTCAAATTTTCATTTTTGTGTGAAAATCTCTGGTTATTACGGCTCTTTGTACTAAGTCCAGATTACAAAAACGAATTCATCCAAAATTAAAATGTGTACAACGGGGTAGAGGGGAGGATACGAAAATGTTGCGCATTTTTAAGTGGCGGGGATTATGCCAAGTGTTACACTGGTGTTACAAACGGGAACGGAGAATAAATTGTTACTAAAATATGTCTGACGTACTGATGACTCGACAAACTCACAATACATATTTACAATAATTATCTTGATCATTTCTTTTCAGGGTCTTTAGGTATAAGACAAAATAGTGCTTCAAATTACAGCCTATAAATTGGCATAATTTAAAGTCACAGTGGTCAGTTAAAAAATCACTAAAGTTATCCACCCCTTAGGTTAACAATTCTGATTTTGTTTTCGAACTGATCGTTGTGACTGAATTACCACTATAGGTGGATGGAGGTGGTTTGCTGCCAACACCATTACCAACCAATGTGTAGTGTATCTAAACACCTAGACAGAAATGTTTGACAGGACAGCCACTTGGTTAGTAAAACAGAATGATACTTGTGATTTTTGTAGGCTAATCCATAAACACACGTCCCGAATTTTTTTTCCAGTGGCCATGCCTTGTCAATGTTTACAAGTTTCTAATTTACAATGGGGTTCAACAAAGCATGGTTAAAAACTTAGCATCATGATGACCTTGAAAATCTCTATTAATGTAGTAACCCCCCTCCCCCCGGTAATGTAAAATTTCATTGCCCCAACATTAAACATCTGTTATTACTAGGGGTGGCCTTTCCTTTCTTCTCCTCCCTGTATAATAGCGGGAGTCAAGTTGAGGTCTTCTGTAAATGTCTGTCGTTCAGCATTTCTAGTAGCTCATTACAACTCGTTTAAGAACAAGATAAAAAGAAAGGGTCCAAGCTCGGATCCCTGAGAGACTCTACACATAATACTAATTGGGACTACACGGTGAGAGCAACCAATTAAAAGCACCTCCATCCATACTAAAAATTGTTCATCAAGCCCATACATTTTAAGTTTAAACATGAGATGGCCTTTATAAAGTCGAAAGAATTTCATAAGATGGTATGCCGATGTCCCAAGCCTGCACCCAACTATCCAAGGTTAAAAAAAGTTGATGAGTGAAAGACCAACCAGGCAAAAAACCAAATTGATCGTTAACAATTAAGTAGTATTTATTGCTGTCTCACAAACAGTTCTTGACATTATTTTGCAAGGAACAGCATTATAACACGGGGTCTGTAATTGTGTGGATCTGTTCCATTTCCGTAAACTAGGTAGTTTACTTGAAGTTGGTGATGGTTAAAAATGAGGTCTAGAGTAATACAGAACTGATAATGAATTTTCCTGTAGAAGTATGTCAAGGACCCATCAGGACCAACAGCATGGTTCAGCTTTAGAGCAACAAGAGAAGAAAATACAATTCTAAAGGTGAAATCCACAATTATACAAGATTCCATTCCCAAACGCTGATTAACAATCTGGGGAGGGACAATGCCTTATCGACGATATTATTGTACACAAAGATAGCATTTAGCACAAACGCCTTAGTCACTGGGTCAATATTATAGTCATTCACGACCTTCAGGGAACGTATAGAAACGCCAGTCTTTTGGTGATACACCAGTCTTTTGGCGATAAAAACGGAACAAAGAAGTTATTTCGCCTTCCACTAAAGTAGAACGTTCTTGGTTACACTGCAAATCTTTCAAAGCCATGGAATATTTTTTTCGGTAGGCTTTATAAGCTTTTTATGGAAAAGTTTTTTTGATGTCATTTGGAAATTTCATAATCTTTGATTTCGGGTTTTTGGCTTACAGTATTGCACATTGCTACCTGATGTTTGATGATATCCATAAAGCGATTCCATTCACTCTGCACCATGTCTGAGTTAGTAACATCTGGCCAATTTACAATTGACAGATGATATCTTATAGCAGTATAATCAAGATTCGTATGCCATCACTTCTCTGGGTTGGTAGGAGATGCCTGTGAACTTTGAACTTTGAACTGTTGTGGTTGCTTAGGCAAAGGTGGTCACCCATCATCAGTCAAGGGCAAGTCAAGAATTGCTCTCCCTGCAGGTTTGTTCAGTTATTAGCTGTGTAAAACCACGAATGGCATTGCCATCCAAAAGGTTTTGGTGCACGTGATAAGATGATCTACTGTGAGCCTGTCCACTTTAGAAAGGTTGAAATCTCCAATTACTATGTTGGCATAGTACAGCTTAATGACAGCATCAATGAAACTGCACATTTGTTGGATGTGCTGCTCATTAAAGCCATAAGGGGTGGTGTAATGACAGAATCAGTGAAACTGCTCATTTGCTGGATTTGCTGCTCATTACAGCCATCAGAGATGGTGTAATTGCAGAATCAGCGAAATTGCTCATTAAAACCACCAGAGGTGTAACCAAAACAGAAGAATTCAGTGCACACATTGCTTCAGCTTCAACAGATGTGTCCTACAACTCAAGGTCAAAACCCCTACAATAGACCATGAAAATTTGACCAGCTCTGAAGCCATGCCACATCCTAACAATGTCGTAAGAAAAAATGGTCTCCTGTTACCATGATGTCACTTACATTGGAATTTAGCCATGATTTTACAACAAAAATCAAGTCGTAAGTGCCCGAAGCTTAAAAGATATAAAAGTCACACATATAACCATTATTACGAAAAAGTCTACAGATTGGTCTACAGCATCCGTTGCTCGATCAGAACTGACGTTCTGACTCTTTCCTGTATACTATTTCCACCTGAATTCCAATTTTTGAATAACTGATAAAGTATTATAACATTCAAGGCACCGCTATTCAGATATGCCCATGAGTGTTATGATAGTTTATCGGTTCGGCTTTGCTAGCAAAGTAAAGTCAATATCACGGAATTAGAAGTGTCATGGAATTGGGTAATTTTACCCTAGTTAAGATACCATAGCCTAGTTTTAAATTAGCAGCAAACTCCATCACGGATCTATACATTATTCGATTTTCCGACTCAGCTATTTAATTAAAAATTCTTACAAGTTAGGCAAATTTTTGTAGAAGAAAAATTCGCCAAGAGAAAGTCTCCACCTATGATTCATTGGGAGGCTTAACACTGTCCAACAATCCAATTTCTTAACTTAGTGGAACTCTTTCTAGTCCATGCAGTTAGTCGTGCAATACTTTTATAGTAATGATTTTTTTATATCTGTAGGGTGAAGAAGAGTGGTTGGAAGGAATGGAGTTTCAAGAAACCGATAATGCTACCAATGATCGTATCATGGATAAATTGGAACTTCCAACCGTTTGTGGTCTTTGCTTAACTTTTAAAACAAGTAAGTACAGCTAAAAACTTTATTTTCTCAAACTGGTTTGCCGATCCTACTTCAACACTTTCTCTTTGTTACATTGAAGTTAACATACGACAGTTGATGTAATTTATCTCAGTATAGTCATGGAGCTAGCTAGGGTTGAGTATTCAATTCGATGTACCCTAAATTTAGTTTTTGATTTGAGTTTATGGTAGGTTAAGCATTGAAAATTCACTTTTCACATAACTGGGTGCATGGTCATTTAGCCGCCATATTGGTTTCCAAAATAGCCACCAGCGGAGAACAAAAACGGGCATTACTTTGCTTCTACACCACCTAGAACAAAAAATTTTTTTTTTTCAAAACTGTGTTTTGTTGCTCAAGGAACCCGAATTTCGTACTTGGATAGATTTCAGTCAATTAGTATAGCCGTGGTGATAACTAGCAACTCGTGTAAACTGCCGTATTGATTTTCAAGGAGTCCATATTGCAGAATAGAACAGTAATGCCACCTTGCTACTGAAAATAATTATGGTGTGTACACGTATGATTTCTTTCACATTGATTTAAAAAGAAGCTGCAAAATAAATCCTTTAACAATCTATTTTAATCTCAAAGTAAGTACTACACCATTAAAAGGAAATTAAAAAGTAAGAGCAACTACAGTTATTTCAAACATCACAAATCTTCAGTGTAAATTTATAGCAACTGATTCGTTGGACTGCTGCAAGAAGGAATTACTTGAGACTTACGAGAGTCGCTACCATTAATGTTAACAATACAACAAGAGCAGATATTCTCTCATGCACACTTTTAAGCATGTACACGGAGAAGGGAATTCTGGTGGTAGAGGAGTTTGTCATTAATGTTGGGAGCAATACTGCGTTTATCCAGTGAATGTGGCAGCACATAGTGTCTGAAGTCGAACAAAACTTTGTAGCATTTGTAATGATATTGGAAATATCGACGTTCATCATATGTGAACCTTTCCGCCTTTTTGCTTTTAGCTTCTGTGAGTTGTACTAGATCAAACCCATCAAGAAGATCTGAAAAGTCTTCTTTTTCTAGGACATTCAGTACTGTATGCTTGGTTCCAACTATACTAGTACAATCGCAACCACTAAATGCATGCATTTAAGGAAGTTTATTTACTGCATTGCTGAGTATTTTGGTGGCCAGGTGATGCAAAGGCACAACTCCAGTCGATGTCCATACAGCATCCACAGTTGTTAACACAACATTCGCAGTTTTTTTTAGTCCAGCATTCCCCCAGGAGTTTTGAAATGATATATGAGGCATACAAACACATCAGTGTCCGATGAGAACAACAAAAACCCTTGGGGAAGCAGCACTAGTGGTTACAATGTGTTGTATATGCAGAAGTAATTGGCCATCAGCTTCTTCACTACTGCATTGTAGGTTTGAAACGTGCTCTACAGTTGAAGACTGCTGAAAGTGCCATTTTGGCAGAATAACTTTGTAGTCTTTCATAACACTTAATGCTACACTCATGATATACATCAAACACAATGTCCATGCGTACACAGTTAGCTGATATACGACGAAATTTTTTGTATAAATATTCACATATCTGTCCAAATGTTGCAAGCTTCAAGGTCTTCACGGGACCTTCCTAATAAGAGCCATGGAGTCAATCACAACAGATTCCGTAGGAATAACAGGTGGAGAACCAATCTCGTTGACTGCGAGAACGTTTTAGTCTTTTTCCATTTACTACATTAGATCAGACTTCAGCGATTTTATCAAGCAGCCGTCAGTTGTCAAACAAAGTGCCATTGGCATTAGCTTGAATGTGAGCAGGTAAAGAATAATAGAATAATGTAACCTCTTGACCTTACAATATCTATTATGCTCAATGCATTCCTATTGAATGTCCCTTTTCAAGTGTTTCACACCCTTTTTGCTTTTCTGATTCTTCTTTACTGGATTCGTGAGGACTTTGGTTTTACTATCAAAGCACTCCTTCGTAAATTCCAGGTAAACTCCATGGCAAGCATCCACGCACTTTAGTATTTCCTTAACTTCACTATCCATTAGTTTTCCTGTAACTAGATTTCGCAGTCCTGCATCACTTCCTTCTTTTACGCAAAAAGAATCACCGCTGTCAACAATGCACTGATGCATTTCTGTTATGCATTCTTCATCAGTCGTGGCTTCCACCCTCACCATCCTCTACCAGACCACATACTTCACAAAGTACTTGAATTATCTGTACTTTCTCGTGTCTAACTAGGTCATGTTGTGCCATAGCCTCTTTTCCTCTTGTGATGCTATTATGCCTCCATGGTTTTTCGCAACTTTGTTGAAGTTTTGCTCAAAAGCCTGATCGATGGCAACTCAACTGAATCTCCATGAGGTGTTCTTCACAACATACCCGCCTCATATGTGAATTCTGCATGAATACTTGGAAAAGTTTGTAGAAGAAACAAGCAATCCTGTAGGAAAACGGTAGACCACCTTGCAGTTGTAACTCTTTAGCTATTCCAAATGCTCCCATCACACCATCACACCTCAATGACCCGCAGGTTTTACCAACTTAGGCAAAAGCATTTTGAAAATTAACCGTGGTCGTGTTCATTGCATCAAATTGGGTTGCTGGATATCTGTATTAAAGCAGTAATTGTCAATATAATTAGCATTTGTTCTTGTTTAATAGCAGTCTTTGAAAAGCAATATGGGGACTTTCACAAACTGCTAGTTATCATCCCGACAGCACTTATTGTCTGAAAGCTTTCCCAGTACGATATTCGGGTTCCTTGGGCAAGAAATCATAGTCTTGAGAAAACATTTTTTGTTCTAGGTGGTGTAGAAGCAAAGTAATGCTTGTTTTTGTTCACGGCTGGCAGCCATTTTGGAAACCAATATAGCGGCTAAATGACCACGCACCAAGTATGATATTCGGGTACCTTGGGCAAGAAAACATAGTCTTGAAAAAAAAATCTTTGTTCTAGGAGGTGTAGAAGCCAAGTGATGCCCGTTTTTGTTCTTTGCTGGCGGCCATTTTGGAAACCAGTATGGCGGCTAAATGACCATGCACCCAGTATGATATTCGGGCGCTTTGGGCAAGAAAACATAGTCTTGAACAGAACAACATTTTTTTTTGTTCTAAGTGGTGTAGAAGCAAAGTAATACCCATTTTTGTTCTCAGCTGGCAGCCATTTTGGAAACCAATATGGTGGCTAAATGACCATACACCCAGTTATGTGAAAAGTGAATTTTCAATTTTTTAACCTACCATAAACTCAAATCAAAAACTAAATTTAGGGAACATTGAATTGCATACTCAACCCTAGCTAGCTCCTAGACTAGTACTACGAAATTCAGCCAACTAAAATTAACAGTTTCTGATAAATCCATATCATCACCATTTACCCTAGTTCACCTACTGTTTTTTTGACTTTTTATGCCCAAGGCACTACAAGCCATTTAAATTTTGTACCTTTCAATTAAACTATAATAGTGGTAACTCTGGTTTCATACATTTTATCTTTCTTGGATAAAGAGTCATCAGAACTCATCAGTGGTGATGGAATTGAAATCAGTTACAGTTCTGTACACGGATCAGCTTCATTTTATGCAGTAAGTTACAACAATCACGTAAAAATAAGTGTCTGCACCTTTGCTGCACCTTTACTTCACGTATGTTCAATTATAAAAATCCCACTCTAGTATCAAGTGATGCACCCAAATGATCATCATGTGTTGCATACCTGATTTCTACGATGAATGAGAACAGCGTAAGATCATATTTTAATTAGGCTAAACAGTTAATGAACACCATCGTAGCTCACAAGTCTAACACACATATACTAGATTACCAAAATACTAGAATACTAGATAGATTCTTTGGTCTGCGAGGAAATTATTGTGTCTTGCACTGGGGATGTGGAAACATGTTGGTGCAAAATGTCAACGGCTACTGGTGTATTTTAATACACAAAACAAAAAACAAACAAAAGATCGGCCACTCATGTCCTTTACGAGCAAGTTAAGGAGATCTACCAGGAAACAACCCCACTGTTGTTAATGCTGGAGATTTCATTCAATCTGCCAGGAATTAAATGGCATGACAAAGAGTGGCGAAACCAGTGTAGCATTGTTCAACCTGATTCACTTTTGGTCGTATGTCAAACAATCAAAAAGAAAAGAATACGGTATACCAGCCCTCCATACTAAGGACAAAAAGCAAGTCACTGACAATCAGGAATGAGCAAACGAATTAAACTCTTTTTCTTTTGCATCGGTGTTTACAATTCCTGACAATGGCACACAGGCTCTTACGCTGAATCCAAGATGCACCATTAAAATGCCAGATTTGATGTAAAACTAATAAGTAACCTTAAAGATGGCAAAGCACCGGGTCCTGACGGAATTATTAGCATGATACTAAAAGAGACGTAAGATATTAGTGCCAAGTATTTATTGCTTATCTTCAGACAAAGTTAAAATGAAGGGACTGTACAAACAGAATGGAAAACTGCTGCAGTGGCACCTTTACACAAAAGTGGTAAGAAGAGTGAGGTTGAAAACTATCGTTCTGTGTCACTAACATCTATTTCTTGTAAAATGATGAAATATATATCAAGGACCACGCTAGTGGTCCGCCCGCCAAGTTCAATAATTGTCACACTTCATTGTTACTTCATTGTAATAATGTCATTGTTTAATTCTTGCATTGTTGTTGCATGGCCACTAGCTTTGGTACTTTAACAAAAACCAGAGCTCAGCGTATTTCACGACGGAGAGGATAAATACATATGTGCCGAAACAGCTTAAAAATTGTTGAAAATAGACAGTCTTTGTGCCCTGCCAAGCAATAGTTGTATTCCAATCATGTACATAAACTGTATCAATAGCATAAAAGTGAGTGAAGATCGTTGATTTTAGCTGACTACTGACTACTGACTACTAATTCCACTGATATAAAATAAATTATACGACAGATACGAAGTTTGTTATTTAACACTCTTTTAACTCTAATATATGCCTTTTAAGGTTTGACGTTTGGGGAGGCATTAACTAAAAAGATTGCAATAATTTGTAATGCTTTTTTGCCGTATGTTGGAAAAACACTACCGGTGATCAAAGTAGGCATAACTCGTTATTAGTCTTAACGAGTAACAATGCAAACGGACTGCCAGAATTCGGCAACACATCATTGTCTATAAAATGGACGCGCTACTTATTTGTAGTAAGGCCACTAACCTTTTAATAAATCCGCAACCCGCACTATTTATTGTTGATGATTGAATGCAAATCAGCAAACGCTTTAATTTATGTGATCGAAGTACTTACTACAGCAAAACTTTAAAAAAATATTTTCTCCGTTCGTGTTCAATATTCTTCGACCAAACTTGGCCAGACAGTAGATAACTGGGCAGTGGCTAAAATAAGATGCCACCAAACAAAAATACAAAAAAAGTGATATCTAAAACAAAACCCACAAGGGTGAAAGAACCCACCAAGCCAATCAAAGTAGTGATATCAGAACCAAAATGGCTGCTACCAAGTTGCTACATTAGTTGCCAAGCTAACCCTACCAACTATTACCTCACACGTTAAATAAAAAACTTGACTATTTCTACCGATAGTAATGGTCAGGTTTTTTATTTAACTTTTGATCTAATACTCGGTGGAATTAGATTGGCAACTAATTTAGCAACTTGGTGGCAGCCATTTTGGCTCTAATATCACTACTTTGATTGGCTGAAGTTTGGTGGGTTCTTTCACTCTTGTGGGTTTTGTTTTAGATTATTATAAGCAACCTGGCAAATCACTTGTAATCAAACAACTTGCTTTTTCAGAAGCAATTCGGTTTCCGCAAAAGTTCCTCATGTGAGATGCTTTTGTTAAGCATGATTCGTGATATTGCTTCGGGTTTGAATAGAGGGACATCTGTTGACCTTGTTGCTTTAGATATGGCCAAAGCATTTGATTCAGTCCTACTTGGTTAATTGATTTTAAAGCTGATCAGCTGTGGTGTTAATTGGCATCGTGCCTTCCTCTGTGATAAAAAAACAGTATGTTGTTGTTAATGGTGTCAAATCCAGTGAAGTGGGCGTTTCGTCGGGAGTGCAACAGGGATCAGATAGTGGTCCCATACTTTTCGTAATTTACATTAATGATCTTGTCGAGGATATTACCACAATCTCTGTCTTGTTTGCCGATGATGCAAATATGTACAGAATTATTGCTTCTGAACAGGACAGACTACTGAACAGAACAGAAAGTGCAGTGTTGAGGTGCCAGAATGGTCTTGGGCAATTTTCGCAGACAGGCCTGTGTAACTGGCATGAAGAACTCACTGAACTGTCAGCCTTTAAGTGACAGAAGACGTAATCGTAGGCGAGGACTATTTTACAGGATTTATCATTACCACACTATTCTAAATCCTATAGAATATTTGTTGTCACCTGACTATTTATGGAGAAGTGACTATGAAAAGAAAGTTAAGCTCTTTCAATGTAAGCGCATAACTGTACGAAGAATGTAAGCGCTTTCAAAGTTAAGCGCAACGATGTACTGGCCGAGTCGCTTTTCCCAAGAACAATTTCGGACTGGAATGGGTTAGCGAATGATAGTGTTGGTGCGTACAGTAACGAAGTTTGTTGTAAATATTTGTTATCTTACCATTCGCCAATTTGTTACTGCCATTCTAATGGGTAAATATTTACTGTTGTTTTTTTCTTCTTCTATACTCAGAGATTGTTTTATGCCCTTAGGTGCTACAATTAATGTAAATAAATAAATAAATAAATAAACATAATATATTTTATTTATTTTCCATTGCATTCAATCAACTTGAGTGTTAGTGAGGGGCAATATTCTGACAATTACAGGTTGAAGAAGATTTATTGGAAGGAATGGAGTTTTAAGAAACTGGTAATTCTGCCGATGATAGTATCGTGGGTCTTCCAACCGCTTGGAACACTCTTTTCAGCAAATACTACAACTTAGGCATAATATACTCTAAATGTTATAAACACTATTAACTAGGGCAGTCGTCACTTCCAGTATCGACATAATGGTACGGGATCCACTTTGTTTGCTGTTGCCTAGGTTTCCTCCTTTTCCTCTTCCAAACATTTATTTTCAAATTCAGAATGCTCAAACTTTCCGTGAAATGAGTATGTGACGTAGTTGTATCCACCCAAAACCAAAACTGGTGTAAGGCAGCCATCACGTTTCCAATAAGGGTGGCCTTTGAAAGTCGCGATATCGTACAACCAATTAGGAAAGGCCACCAAGGTAGTGAGCTACTTAGCTAGACAGTATCACAAATACGTTATTGATGCAAGTTTCTCTCTATGAATGGTGGACACTCATCCTTTATCTTTTAGTTTTTCTTCCCGAGCGGATAATTAAACTAAACTGCCTGACACCAAATCCCATTCCCGATTGTTAATTCCAAATCCCAATAACCAAACCCAGTTCCCAATTAACCAAAACTGTAATATTGACGTATGTCTTTATGGAAAGACTGACTTTTGAAAGAATTGCATAAGTAAAATATAGGCCTAAATACATGTAATTATTTTTTAAATATTGGTTTAAAATAATATTGCATATGCTAAAATCATTTTAAAACACAAAACCCTCAGTAAAAATTAACATTTTGCCTTGTACTTAGATTAGTCCATTGGAAAACTGGTGAAAAATGTTGAAAATGGTGTATTCAAACGTCAAAATTGGTCAACGAAAAGTGAAAATATCTTCAATTAGGTTTATTAACGATTTGTCTGGTTTTTAACCCAATTTCTACCTGTATTGCTAGTATCGGTAAAGATCGGTATAAATAAGTAAAATCAACGCAGCTTTACAAATTTGCTTTTAGTTGCTTACAATTAACAGACATTTCTGCTAGTGAGGCCGGCTCTTTATCATCTCATCAACGATCACTCTCTTAACTGAAAACTGCTCATGATATCATAATTTGATCAGGAAAACTAATCATAAAGAAAGAAACTTTGACCTACCAATATAAACTTTGCATGAACAAACTACGACGTCATGAACAAACTGTGACCTCGTTGTTGTTTTGCTCTTGGGCCTTGGCTATTGGCCCAATTTATCATCCTGATAATTCCTCAACCCAATGTCTGATTCCGGACTTTTTTTTTTACAAGCCTTGTCCATACACCCTTGCAACTGTATGCAGAGTATGGCTACTCCTTGTGATATTTGCAGTGATGCATAGTCTAATTGACAACTTAAGGCACCTGTGCAGACTTTGAAAAACATTAGCCTTAAAGTGCACAAACATGCAAAACTCACAACGTTTCCGAGTTCAATCTACTCCGTCATCATAAACTAAGTACCGGTGCACACATGCGTATTTTTAACGTACATTGACGCTGCGTTACCGCATTTGCATTTTGGTTTACGTGGCATCTGTTTCGTACTGCACACATAACTGCGTCGACGTTGCATTACTGCACGTCGCTCGTGCGTTCGTTTTGCACTAAAAGCGTTACGAAAATGGAGTCCAATTTCGAAGAAATAGACATGGAATTGTTTCTTGGGTGAGTAAATAACTACCCTGAAATATGAAATGTTGCTGCAGAAATGACTGAAGACTCATTGGGATGTAATTAAAGAACTAATCCGAATTTTTTAGTTCATCTGCAAAGGTACGTCTTAAATCCCCTGGTACGTCTTAAATCAGTAAATGAATGTACCAAATACCGTCGCTTTGGCTTCAATATATATTTTTTGTACACGAGGTAGAAGAAAAAGGCAATATCGTCACTATATGAAACTATATAAACAAAATATAACTTTTTGTACACGGGGTTAGCAACATTTTTGGCGACCGAATGCGTACTGGCGATTTACGGTTATGTGTGCATTGGTTACTAGCGTCTACGCAGTGGCAACGCAGCATCACTGCGCATTAAAAAACACATGTGTGAATTGATTGGCTATGTCAACGCAGCGGCAACGCGCGTTAAAAAAACGCATATGTGCATCGAGCCTTAGTCATAGCACAAACTGCCGTGTCACACCCAGCACATAAATTGCTGAACCCACAAAATTTTAAAAGAATAAAACCCTCACCAGCATTCTCTTACAGAAAAGGCAAATACTGGAGGTGAAGCGTCAAATCACCTGGGAAGCCTGGTGAGAAAGACCTAATGGTCTGAGTTTCCACTGAAGTGCCATCATTGACACTAAGGTCCAATAAAAGTGTAATAGCGTATGATTTTAGCTGAGGGCTCATTTCGTATTCACCTTTATTCACCTATGCTGTTATTCCAGGCAATCATACACTCTGAAGCTGAGATCCCACTCCTCCAATATTTTGCAACGGTGAAAACAGGATTTTGCATTCCCGTGTACGAATGCAATGAAATAGAACTACGAGTACAAGAGGTATTGAAAATTGGACGTCTTCCCTTATATTTTTTTGTTTCTTGTGATGCATGTCAGCGTAAATTCTGGTCTTACATCGCCACTGAAAGGCTGTTTTCCGTTGGGCTCACTTACAGTTAACCGAATTAGGTATTACAGAACTTGAGAAAAGTACTTGTTGGTCCAGTAGCACGCAATTATAATTGATAGTATACAGTAGACATACTCCAACTAATACAATTCACATCTCATTTAGTTATTACTATTTTTTTTTTATTTTACATTTTTTTGTAACAGGTGTCAGCAGGTTGGTTACTGTGCAGTTCTTGCATATTGACCTATTGCCTGCTGCAATTTCTACCCTCAGTAGCGTTATAGTTTTCAGGCCTATCCAGATTCAACATGAGGCACTACGAACAAGATTATAGAAGAAGTTTCTACAAGAAACAAGGATTCATGCGCTTAAAGACAGGCCTTGTGAGGATACAAAAAAAACTAGTCTGCGAAAGAAAAAGACAACTGCCCCGATTGGGACTCAAACCCAGGACTTCCCGTTTACTAGCCGGGCACTGTAACTACTGCGCAACCGGGGCGGGTACTGGCTACAGGCTCCAACTGAGCTAACATACACACATACAAACAAGGAGGGAAAGCAACATTGTTTTTTGGCCTCCATACAATAACATTGTATGTATGTTTGTGACCTCTAGGTCACCAATGAGAAAGATTCAACAGCTACTTAAGTAGTAGATGTTTTGGGTGGAAAGCAAGTCCTTTTGAGCCACCCCCCCCCCCCAGCCCCCCTCCTGGCACCCTCCTTCCTTTCTACAGATTGGGCCCCCTCCTATTTTGAGGGTCCCCTCCTAATTTTTTGTGGTGTTTTTTTTAAGTGTTGCTGTTTGTGGAGGATTTTTCGGCATGTAACTTTCTTGTTGTGTCCTACCTGCATATGGGCCCCTTCTTATTTGAATATTTTTGCACGTTTTTTGTTATTTTGTTTTCGTCACCAGGATGCGGGTCCGTTCATCGGCCTCTTTGTTTTACCAGTGACCTACAAGTGAAAGTTGTGTAATTAAATTTCCATGAATGCCACTGACCTCTAAAGCAACTAACAGTCTCTGGCGAAAGAAGAATAGCTATGGATGTAAAAGGAATATTGACGAAAAAAATTCTATCAGGAAAACCCGTGCATTTTGTCATGTTTATCACACTCTAATTTGAGTATTATTTTGCAGATGTTTTTTAATGGTGGTGTAACTAGTTTGTCACCATGTGTTTATTTTTTAAAATGCTCAAAATTTCTCTTTAACTAAAAACATCTCAATAAAAGTTGAATAAAAATGCAGTTAACAACAAGGCACACATCACGTGCCATGAAAAAAATAATCGGTATTAAAAAGTGACTTGTTAGTTTTTTAAAGCCTACTGACTGAACAAAATTACCAGATACATGAATCAACAGTCAGGTCTCTATGGTTCAAAACAGTTTGGCGAGTTTTTTCCATCAAAAGCAATGACAAGCATCGGCTCTCCTGCCCTGATTTTCTTCATATTGCTGAAAAAATTAACGCTATTGCTATATTAAAAAAAACGGGGTCAATTTTGAATATGACAATAGCACTAATTTTTTCCTAAATAGCATTTTTTGGGGGGAGGTATGACAAAAATTTTATGAGGGACACAAAATTCTACACAATAAGGTTGGGAAAAAAGTTTGGTTATCTGGGCATCTCAAGTGTGGAAAAAGGACTGGGCAAGCAGCCTATTTTATTTTGGAAAAAATACACAACGTAAATAAAACATCGATTAGTTTTTCCTGGCACGCCTCGGGAAGAACAGTAGCCACAAAACCCGATTTGCACATCACTAAAATTTTTTTCTGAATTAATGATCCAAAATAATTATGCTATTCACTCGCGTTGCCTTACCTACCTAATCTAGTTATCTAAATTAACTGACAATAACAACAAAAGGACACGAAACTGACAATAATAAATCACCAGAAAGGAATAGTTTGTTTTCAGGTTTTCCATCTACCCAATGACCTCGCTCTGCGGCCGAACTCGCTGTGCAGTGTCGGCCGCAGAGCGATAGCATTTACGTCTTTTTGAATAATTGTTGAGAAGTTTATACATGTTTTCACTCAGATTTGTTATGCGAAACGGTGCTATGGTGAAAATTAAAGTCGGTTGGTACAAAATTAAGTGATTTTACTGCCAACACATACCAATGGGAGTGGACGTGAATGAAACTGCCCGACGCGTGCCAGGAAAAACTAACCAGTGGTTTATTTATATTTACGTAAGCCGAAAATAGAACGATTGACCCGTACAATTTTTGTTCCTGCACAAGGTACGTACTTTGTTTACATTTTCAAAACAACAAGACTTTATATATATATATATATAAACTGAACTTTAAGTGATATTAAAAATAAATCCATGAGGTCTATGAAATTTAATAAATTGTCAGATGGATTTATACCAAAGTTGGGGGTTTTTGGTTTAAATAATCTGCCAATTTTACTGTCATAAACTAATGCCTAACCCATGATTAAAATCAAGAATTATAAAATACATACAAGAAAAAATGTGGCAATTGCCCATTTATTATGTACTCGACACCTTTACTTTCAGTTTACCGATTAGTGCTACCTAGAAACCTCGCTATAAAATCTTACTTTCACCATTGCAAAAGTAGGTAATTTGAAGGTTTACTAAGTAGAGAATCCAAAAACCTTACTCTAAAACCTTACTTTAAGATTTGGTCTTACCCTAAAATTTATATTAAGCCTTGTTTATTTATAAATTAAATTAAATAAACGTTCTTCTTACCTGCCCTTACTGTTAAACCGACCCGTGCAAAATTTTTTTTGGAAATGGCAAATGCACCTGTGGAAACTGATTTTATAGGTACCGATTAGCCAGCTAAAAATTAAATGCTATCTGGACCGTTTTAAAATTTTAAAACCAACCTTTACTTTTTTAGGTAAGTAGGTCACCCAAACAGAATATAAATTAGGATTTTCTGTGGTTTAAACCAGTGTTCCCCCGCAGGGTCGAGGGAGCACATCAGCTTTCCCTGGCTAAGTTGAGCTAACTAAGTACTCAATTTAGTCAGGAAAGCAATTATAGGTTTTTCTTTTTAAAAAACACAAACATTTCCCTAGCTAAGTTGAGCTAACTAAGTACTCAATTTAGTCAGGAAAAGCAACTGTACGTTTTTCTTTTTAACTAACACAAGCACTTTCCTAACTAAATTGAGCTAACTAAGTACTCAGTTTTAATCAGGAAAAGCCACTATAGGTTTTTTTTAACTAACACAAGTGCTTTTCTAGTTTATCAGCAGGTAAGTGCTGTCATTTAATTTGTCATTTATAACAAGTTATTAGATTTATGGTAGTTTTTAGTATTTTCAAAGTAATGATAATACTTTGTGCTTATCTTAGGTATGAAAATACGATTTGTCTCTTATAAATGTAATTTGCAACTGTAAAGAAATCACCCCATTTTCATTAGATTTGATTTGCCTTCTCCTGGTTCTGAAGGGAGTTAACTAGAAAAGTTGGACTTAGAAAATTGTGGGTGATAAGTTTTTTTTGGACCGCCCTGTATATTTCCGTAAAAATACTCAAATAGACATTATTTATATAATGAAAATGCATACATCATATGAGCCCTTCACAGTCTGTAACTGTCATTATAAATTATGCACGTAATTATGGCTATAGCTATTTTTCATGTGACATGTATGCTCAGAATTATTTGAAACTGCGTACCTACAAGAATGAATGACTACTGTGTCCTGCTGAGTTATCGCTGCCATAATACTCAGAAAAAGATTTTATTCATTCAGTGGGGAAAAGAAATTCTTCCGTGAGCTTATATCAAGGCCTTAGAATTCTAGATAAATTATTGTGCTGTATTTATACGTGACAGTTATGATTATGTCTTTGCTCGTGTATTCATCTCCGAACTTTCCAGGGGGGAGGGCAAATTTTTTGGTGCTATATTAGGAAGCAGCCGTAAGTGTTGTCGTTTAATTTTACTTTTTATAAGAAGTTACTTTTATAACTTTGAAAGTGAAGTTCCCCCTGCGTTTTTCATATGTGTCTTGTATTATGTGCCTACCACCAAGTTCATATTTTTCAAATTAACTGCTCGTAACTCGTGAACTTAGAATAAGCTGTTTCTTGATTTATTCAACCTAACCCCAAATTTAGATAAGCCACTGTTTTTTGGTGGTCAGTTATAATTTGTCTTTGCCGTAGTTCCGATAAAATTTCAACCATCTCGTGTCTATGTCCGTCGTGGCCTGACAGAGTAGACTTTTACAAAAGCCTGAGTTTCTTTATCAAGTCGTTAGGATCGTCGTAATAATTATAATCGACTCTGTTACCCGCTATTTTAACCATGCCCATGCCTTGTTTCTTGAGGTCTTCCCAAATCGGAACGATAATAGACCTGTATTTAATGCTACGATTAGATTTTGGATTACGAGTATTTGGGTCGTTGTTGTGATAAATAGTGTTAGTAATTTTTAACGTGGCCGCGTAAGCTGCTTTAACTTCCAGCGCGAGGGACGTTTCTTTCAAGTCTTTGAAAACTACCAAGTTCCAAAGGCTACGTCTCCCAACATATTGCTAATTTTCGATCACTACGTCATTCTCAAAGATTTTAACCGTTTTATTACCAAAGGTCAGCTCACCTTTTTTCTTATCCTGTAGCCCGAATACTGGGTCAGTGTCTTTTGGATTTTCGACAAATTTTATCCAGAAATATTTAGCAGTGTTTCCAATATTCTGACCAGGTAATAATCTATTATCGAGGGACCTTAGAGAGGTGATGTTAGGAAGCTCAAGCAGAGTAGAAATGTGTCTAGCTTGCACCGTGGAATATGACGGGGTGAGTTTAGGACCAGTGCTCGTAGTTGCATATTCGGTCTTGGACTTGGGAGGGTTTATCATTATAGGAGCTTCAGCCGGACTAGAATATTCGGCGAGGCTGTAATCGAGAGAGGTCGGCAATGTTTTCTGACTAGGGGACAGTGATAAACCCAATGATCCGTCGTCATCTTCGTCACTATCTTCCTTTTTGTACGTTTTAATTGGCATAGTTTGCATGGCAAGAGTGTTTTTAATCAGTTTAGTTGATGTGGCTAGAATGTTTTCAATGAGCATAGTTTGGGTGGCTACACCCAAGACCGGTCTCAGTTTCACAGTGCTTACTACTGGTTTAAAAAATTCTTGTAGTGATTCTTCTTGCTCTCTCTCTCACCCAAACGTCGTTTTAAAAAACTTTTTAGTTAAACATCTTTTGAGTTTGTGATATTTCGTTTTCTCTCCATTCTTTTGTTTAATAGGTAAAAACGAACGTTTATATCGGCCCTCGTTTAACGTTTTGTTAATTGATAAAAATCCGTAAGGCTTTTTCCAACAATTTTAACACAACGTTTTAAACTCTGAAAATTCCATGTCAGGGCCAACATGATTTTTGTAAACGTGTCAAATTTAACTCATCCTCCGGAAAAAGGATTTATAAATTTGCATTATCTCTAATCACTTGATTCGGAATTCTCGTGTTAGACTGACTGCAATAAAAAACATCGGCATTTGAGTGACGTCCTTGCGCAAAGTAGCGATCTATGTTTTTTGTTTATACAAAAGACGGTCGTCAAAAAGAATAAGATTTCAAAATGTAGGGTCCAGTTCTTCGCGCAGAATTAAATCTATTTAATGAACTGGGAAAAAATGCGACATACCGTCCAATTTTTTCCTCAATTTCGGCAAATATAGACTTCAAAGCTTTGTATTTACTGTAGGCTGACAAAAAGTTTTACTGCAAGTTTTTGTTAAGTTTACGTTTTGTTTTGTGGATATTCTCGTAAATCCAAGTTCTAAGACATAGTGGTTTTTCGCATTCGCTTGCCTTTTCGCAAGAGGAGTAACTGGGAGAAGCCGTGTGCATAGAATTAGGATAATTCAACATGGTCAAGGAAACGGTTTCTGATCTTCACACTCGATCTCTAGTTTTTTACAGATGTACCGTTTAAGATTTGTCAACAATTTTTGAGCTTCCAGTTCGCTGGGCAAAATCCAGCATTTATATTTCAATTTTTCGTTCGAGAAAGGAGTTCCCATAAGGCTTTTTCCAACAATTTTAACACAACGTTTTAAACTCTGAAAA
>JAHWFP010033332.1:0-11331 GCA_023313725.1 Lithobius niger | reverse complement strand
CAATAAAAAACATCGGCATTTGAGTGACGTCCTTGCGCAAAGTAGCGCTCTATGTTTTTTGTTTATCCAAAAGATGGTCATCAAAAAGAATAGTTTCAAAATGTTGGGTCCAGTTCTTCGCGCAGAATTAAATCTATTTGAGAACTGGGGAAAAAATTTGACATCCCATCCAATTTTTTCCTCAATTTCGGCAAATATAGTCTTCAAAGCTTTGTATTTACTGTAGGCTTGCAAAAAGCTTTACTGCAAATAAATAACCGGTTATAGTATAGCCATTTTTCGTTACAGATAAAATTAAACAATACGTTAGTTTTTCTACAATTTGTGGGCCCTATAATTATTAAGCATCTGATATTTGAAGGTAAGAATGGGTAATTTTTTGGTTCTGTCTTTGGTACAAAAAAGTGGTAGTTTTTAAATTCCATCTCGTTTTTTATTTACACATTTTTTTAATGCTAACAGAGATACTAAGCTCATAAAGCCTTCATCAGAAAACTAGTCACTGGAGACATCGGGATGGACCACTTCATATTCAGCGGTGCACCACAACTTCACTTAACTGGGAGAATCATTGGTAACGTATGCTGCATTATTTCAACCGGTAACTTCCGTCAAGTTTAAAGCACTGTATGATGGTAAATTAAACCGCGGTTTATCTATTACGTTTTTGTTAAGTTTACCTTTTGTTTTGTGGATATTCTCGTAAATCCAAGTTCTAAGACATAACGGTTTTTTGCATTCGCTTGCCTTTTTGCAAGAGGAGTAACTGGGAGAAGCCGTGTGCATAGAATTAGGATAATTCAACATGGTCAAGGAAACGGTTTCTGATCTTCACACTCGATCTCTAGTTTTTTACAGATGTACCGTTTAAGATTTGTCAACAATTTTTGAGCTTCCAATTCGCTGGGCAAAATCCAGCCTTTATATTTCGATTTTTCGTTCGAGAAAGGAGTTCCCGTACCCTTTAAATTGTTAAACTATATGGAAGGAGACTAGTTTTAAACCATCATTAATTTTTGTACCTTTATCATCTTTAACTTTCAGCAAGTTTTTTTGCAAGAGATTGGAGAGATTTGTTTGCCAGGATGGTTGAGTTATCTGGAGGTTTATCTATTTTCCTTTTTTTAAATATAAAAAAAAATGGGGAGGGGGGTTTCCTGATGAGCATTTGATTCGAAGCATAGCGTCTTCATTAAACACCCAGTTTGTGAGAATAAGAGGTACAATAATAAAAAAAAGAAGAAAGAAAATACAACTGCCATCATTGGAACTTGAACCAGAACAGCCGCTCAGTAAGTAGGGGTATTAATAGTATGCGTATGTTCTGGGTTTTAGTCACTGTTGGAACAATTATTTTTTCTTTTCTTTTTTGAGATTATTGCAACTTGTATCCTCATAAACCAGGTCTTTAATGCATGTTGTTTTTTGTTTCATTCCTTACTCTGTTACCGTGTGCTTTTTTTTTTGGGGGGGGAGGGGGGTGGATTCGTATATTTAAAAAAGATGTCTGTTAATAGGTTTGGACAATCATTGAAAAGGAGGAGAGGGGAAAGGGGTGAAATGGTGTGGATTTTTCCGCGGGGACAACCTGGACTAGGGTACATGTTGACATGCAAAAGCAACTATGATATGCAAAGTTAAGCATTTAACCAAAATAGGAGCAGCTATAGACTCTGAAGATGCGGTAAATTATTTTCTGATAGATACTCTGAAAACAGAAATTCAGAAACTTAAAACCGACTTGCCTCTTGCTATTACTCATCTCAGCATTACATTAAGATACATTAAGATAGAAAATAAGAAGTGGATTTAGGGGCAGCCTCTATATGGCGCGGTCATTGCAAGGAGTTATTATTGCAATTAATTTGAACAAATAACAATTCTTGGTGTGGTCATAGTTGAACAGAGTACACTCCCGATTCGTAAAGCCTTACCAACACTACATAAATCCACAGTCAGACCATTATTGAAACTGCGAATGCAATAAGGGATTCTTAATGTCTCAATAATAAATTGTAGGTGATAATAAAACTCACTTTGGAATGATGGCCGACGGTTTAGATTGTCCAAAACGAAAGTGACATCAGAACATCAGAAGAGCTAATAGTTATATCATATCCGGCCGCCGCTGCTGGGGTTACATGACATAGTTTGGTACATCTTCATCGTTTTACAGTACGTTGTATTACTTCTTTAATCTGGTGCAACACAGGCTAACACCACATACAAGCAACGCCACTATTTAAAAATATTGTTAAAAAAGGCCCTAATCCAGAACAGTAATGAACACTGCAAAAGATGAAATGACTCACTATGATGCTTACTGTGGGGGCAGTGGCACCTGAAAATTTACTCATGGATGAAAATAGCGTCTGGAATTTCTCTTCTTCTACTGTATTTAGCTGAATAATGAGAGGATGGTAAACTAAATGGGTTCAGTTATTGATAAAAATATAGGCCATTGCAACCCCACTAAGCCCAGTTCAAGGAAGTAAGACAGAAGGATGGTTAATTCAGGGTTTATTTTCAGGGCCATGCGGTCTGTCCTTTAGAGATGTTGATCAGTGGTTCAAGGATGCTCTAGTGTGGGCTATGGCAGAGTGGCATACTTCAGGAGGAGTTGTTGCTGGATAGGGAACCACCTCCCAAAGTGACTCTTAAGGGGGCTGCATGGCCTTTTATACCTAGAGCTGGAGCTAGAAGCCACCACAGGTATTGCAAGGTATTTCCCGTGGCGTATCCTGCTATCCCATGAGCCTTCACTGCTAACAGCCACCCCTAGTGGTAGATAATGCCAGAGTACCCCTGACCACTGATCTCTAGGGACTGGACCATACATCAAAGTACATAGCATCACTGGAATACATTAACAATAGTAAAGAATACAGATAGTACACAACATAGAGCCATAGCATCAAGGTAAAGAGGCCCACTATAAGGCCCTAGCTTAAGGAATAGAAAGAAGCTGCGGGAACTATCGTCACAGAGTTCCCGCCCCAAAAAAAGAAGCGTCCTCGGTTCGTCAAGGTAAGTTAAAATCGTTTATCAAGTCAATCAATTTATTCATACATTAATTAAGGTTTTCAGAAATTATTAAAAAATAATACCAAGAAGGCACGCCCTAACTAAATTGAACACTAAGGATGCTATTGGGACGTTTAAGTTTTTATCTGCTAATAATTTGATCGTTTGACTGTTCCAGCAGGGTAATATTACTCACGTGTATCATTGACGTTTTTTGTAAGGTCTGGGAAATCTTTGAACGTCAAAATTCAGACATTATTCCCGTAAAAACCCACTACGCAAACTTAATTACTTGAACATTTTCACGATTATTATGCAGAAGCAAAAACTATTTTGCAACATTTAAATCACAATCAATCAATGCAATACTAAACCAGGGAAAACTAGTCCAATCTATGAGAATTCACTTTACCTGTAACCATTAATTATTAGTTACTCATCAAACAAAACAAAATTAATTCCTAAGTCACAAAAGACCAAGAAGAAAGAAAAAAATCGACTCTCAAATATCGGTAACATGCGAGTCATTTACGACAACGCGTTAACAATTAGTTTTAGTTCAACTATCACCAGCTAAAATTGTTAATTTCAAGTATTGTTATAGAAAGTTAACATGTACAGCATGATGGATCGTGAATTACAATAAGAAATCACGCTGCCAGGGAATGACTACTGTGTATAAGCTTGTCGACAATAAGGTCGTTAAGCTAATTCTTACCAGGGACTGCGATTACGATTACGATTTATTTATTGAGCCAAGAAGATCTATAAATCCATGCGCTCACTAACTAAACCTAGACTAACCTATACTAACCTAACCTACTGCCTCCAGATACACAAAATACAGGACGACCCTAGGTGACAACCCCAGACCACAATACACCTTAGAACCATATGAAACTCGTACACAGGGCACAGGGAACACCAGAAATGCCTCATCTACATGGACACCCAATTAAATCCTACTGGAATCACTGAGTTGCCTTGCTGAAACCCACCGTCCTGCATAGAGATCCGACACGTGAAACCGAGTGCGGCACAACACCGAGTGCAACCCGCAAAAGGTCGTCCTTCCCATCGAGAATGAAGCGCTGCTGCGAGACCCAGAGAGGACAATCCAATAGGAAATGACGCACCGTTTCCTCTCCCCTTCCACATGCACACTGTGGTGAGTGCACGCAGCCCAAGCGAAACAAATGTGCTCGCAGTTGCACATGCCCAGTGCGCAGTCTAGAAAGCAGACCAGCATCGCACCTGGAAAAGCTGTTGAGAAGCCTAGGACAAGACGTGCTGGGGTGCAGTCCATACAAGACACGGCCAACCCCACCAGTGGACCACTCCTTCTCCCACACTGCGCCGAACATCACTGCCACCACTGGCCGCAGATCTCTTGGTCCCAAGTCGAACCTCACATCAGTTGCTCCACCCGCCGAACCCTGCTTGGCCAAAGCAACAGCCATCTCATTTTCAAAGCAACCAGAATGCCCCCGATTTACATGACTGAGACCACCCGGCCCAATTGAGAGAGTGTGATGAGTTTCCACCCAATATCTACCGCTATTGGATGGGGGCCCTGCCTGAGAGTCTGTGAGAACGCTGAACTCCGGCAGCTAAACATCCATACCAATATCCAGTGCCACCGAAATTGCCACAACCTTCCTGACGAATGCTGAAGGGAGTGGGTTGCGTGTATAACAGTACTCCAATCGGAGACTCGGAATGCACTCCCCTACCCCACCCTTAAACCCATCCCTCTGAAAGGAAGCATCGCAATAAACCTCCACTCCACTTCCACTCGCAGTGAGAGCTCCCTCTCGCAACGCATTAGCAGCCGCAGTACACCACACCCATGGTGCCTTGGAAAGCACCATACTCGGACAAGGAAACCCCCTTAACCCCTCATGCAACAACAGCGATGCACCAAGACCCGGCGAACCCAGCAGATCTCAAGCACCCTCAGACAGACACAAGTAATCTAATAAAATACAACCCAGTGGGTCTTCTCGACCCCGTGCAACCGCTCGCAAGCAGACCCTAACCAACAGCTCCTTTGCGCGTAAGCACACTGGGGCATCACCCGCTTCAATCTGCAATGCTGAAACAGGAGTCGACGTCAGACACCTGGTTACCACCCGGAGACATTGATTCAACGACACCTGCTCATCCTTCATAGCTCTCTGAGAGACTACCAAAATTGGGAGATGGTAATCCGCACACCAGTACACACACTCTATAAAAGGAAACAAAGGTGCCACGCCGAGCGACCGCTTTGCTGCCAGTCAAGGACTTCAAAATATTACCCCTAGCCAAGATATTCCCCTTCACAGCGGCAGCGTCATGTGTCCAGCGAAGCTGCGGATCAAGCCAGAAGCCCAAATACCGCGCCTTTGGCTTGGCCTGCACTAGAGTACCATTAACCAGTATGGACCCCTCTCACATCCTACCTCGCCGGAAAATCATCAACTCTGTCTTTGCACCAGACAGCTGGAGGCCCCGAGCGGCTAATGCATGAGAACCCATGGCAACAGCTGCCTCCAATGCCGCCAAAACAGTTTGCAGGTCCTTGCCCGCAAGCCAAACTGCAACATCAGCCGCAAAGGCGACCACATTGGCCACTAAGCTCAGCTCAAGAAGTACGTCATTGATCACCACAGCGAACAATGCCGAGGGCTCAAACAGCTACCTTGAGGGAGACCCCATTCCGTAGTTCTAACATGAGACCAGACACCCCCTCCCACCTTGGTTACAAACTCACGCCTACCAAGCAAGGCACTCACTGCAGCCCTAAACTTCCTGCCAATGCCCAAACAATCCAAGGAATACTCCACCCACGAAATGTCAACCATATTGTTTGCAGCCTTGATGTCTAGGAAAATCGCGACGGTGAAGCAATCATTGAACCAGGCCTCCCTAATGCCCAATTGGAGGAGCATCATAGCATCCTGTGCACCTCGATTCTGCCGAAACCCAAACTGACCACGGAAGAGGCCACTCGAGTTTTCGATTTGCCAGACCACGCGGTTTATTAACATTCTCTCATATACCTTGCACGCACAAGAGAGAAGCGCAATTGGCCTATAACTCATGACCACAGTCCTAACCTTTCCCCTTCCCAACACCGGAGTCAAGACTGAGAAGAGCCAGGAACGAGGCACAGGGGCCCATCAAAACGACTCTGGTAAAATACCAGGAGAGACTGCTGACCTGTAGCATCCAACCCCACCAGATCACCATAGGATATGCCATCAATCCCGACCGTACTCTGAAGTTTACAAGAGTCAAGTGCCACCACAAGTTCCCGCATCACAAAAGAGGGTTCAGGCCCCCGGGTTCTCCTCGAAAACCTATTGTAGGCGGGGGAGGGCCACAGGGTTTCCCATACACCTCCGCGAAATTACAATTGAAGGCCTCCGCCATCTCCCGCCAACAAGGATCTCACCAGCTGTCCCAAAAACCCAAGCCACAGTAGGGCAAGCATCCTGTGGACGAATCAAGGCCCAAGCCTGGGAGAGAGAGAGAGAGCCCTTTAGACACACGTTCACAAAGCCTAGCCCATACTGCATCTTTTCCCTACGGAGGAGGAACCTGGTTTCCTGGGCAACTCCAAGATACTCATACCACCTCTCATCAGATCGGATGCACCTAAACCGCTGCCATGCAAGGCGCCTATCCCTGACCGCCACCACACAGACAGATGTCCACCACGTGACATCCCGCCTACCCCTTCCCTTATCCTCCAACACCCATTCCCCTTCTTCTTAACCCACTCCCTTATCCAGGGGGCAAAATCTCCTGACTCAACGATCGGTTTGACCAAGTTCCGGCAGCTATCCAGGACCCTAGAATGTGTATCACCCCAAGATAGTGTCACGGGGAAATGGTCTGTTGACCTCAAATGAGAAGGACAAGGCCAAGTCACTGGTACACAGGAACATGTCCAAAATAGATTCCTGTATATCCACACCGTACCGCCGGACGAACGTTGGCGTACCATTCTGAATAACCGCAAGATCGAGCTGTTCCAATGTATCCGAAATTATCCTACCCCAGGTATCACAGCGCTTGCTACCCCAGAGCCGGTGGTGTGCGTTAAAATCTCCCCCCCCCCCCCAGTACTAAAGGCCTGGGAAGAGACGCAACCCACACCACCCACTCCTGGCGGGAAATGCGACCAGTGGTGTGCACCATACCCACTGTTAGCCACCCCACTCCCCACCACACCCTAAACTTGCAAGCATCCACACCATTACAACTGGGGAGGAGTGGGGGGGGGGGCGCAAAGGGAACCCAGTCTCGAATGTACACTCTGATATCTGAACTACCAGGCCCAGTGAATCCAACAAAATCATTCAAAACTGGGATAACTCCTATGGAGAGCCTCGTCTCTATTAGACTTAAAATTTCGACTTTTAAGCCTAAACTGTCTATCTCCTCTTCCTTATTCCCTATGCCCCTAACATTCCACGTACATATGGTGAACGATGAAAATAATTACGTTAGAACAGGCCCTAAGACGACACTTCCACACAAAGCAATTCATTATCACCGTACAAAAAAATGGAATCATTGGACTCACTGGAACCGCATTCTTTCTCACTACCCACAACACTAGAACCACTAGTCACTTCAACTGGGTCTTCGACACCAGCCATAGATTCTTCACCAATGGTCGGGCACACTTCCGCACAAGTCACACTAGCTGGAGCATTATTTCCTCCACTGGCTACGTCTGCTACTTGCTCTACACCGGCCATGGCTTTCTCGTCTCTCCATACTACTTTATCACCAATAGTATGGCACTCCTTCGCACTGGATGCAGTTGTTGGACACTATTTTCATTGCCATTTTGATTCACACCGCTTTCTGATACACTGATTACTGTTGCACCAACTATTGCCACAGTACTATCCACTGGTCCATGTGGGCCCAGTTTCACTAGGGACCACGCTGCTGTGTCTTCCAGGCCTAATGCACCTCCCACTCCCAACCCTTTCACTATTCCACTAACCTCCTCTCTTGCACACAAGTCACCATCATCCACTACTTCCAGGCTCAAAAAACGGTTTTCTGCAACTATTGCTGCTACTTTTGGCAACGGTGGGGAACTGGCCAGTGCGGACCTAGATGCTGAGGCCTTACATCTTCTCGATCTTCGCTGTGAAAATGGAGCGTGTGCGTGCCACACGACTCAAGTTAGATCTTCATGTTTGTTGAGTGTGCTATCATTTTTTGACTAGCTACCCAGCTACGTGTTGCTATGAAGATTTTAATTACAGTTAAATTAGCAATTTAGCGCACCCCCATAGGGTTGTTTATCCGTTACCTAAGGGAAAACCACAAGACTCGTGCGCACTTTTGGAAAATTCGTTCCAAGAAAAATTCCAATTTATTCCAAGCTGAGAAGCAACAATCCATAGGTGCCAGAAAAGAATTTTGAAAGCCACAATGAACAACGAGGAAGCATCCGGACAATTTTATAATCAAAACGATGCTCACATTGAACACATTTTTACTGCAGACAAGAATTTAGTTAATGCTATCCTCAACGTTGAATCAAATTCAGAATTAGTACCGCATTCCCTCAATTATGTCAATGGAAAAATTCCATCACTGCATGAAAGCTGGAAACTCCAATATGAATTTTTCATGAACTCTCAAAATGAAGAGATCGTAAACGTGGAAACTACATCCAACGAGGACGGGAGCAGTGCGGAGGCAATCAATCTAGGATCAAGCTAGGTGACTGAACCTCATTTATCCGATGTCCCATCAGAAACTTCGCTTGACGACATTTTCCAAGTTGAATTCTCACGTAAGTTGCTAGAGGAAAATAAATGTTCAGGCTGGAAGTCACGACTTTATAATTTAACGGGCAATCTTAATAATATAATAATAACAATAATAATAATAGATTTTAGCCCAAAGGACAAGGAGACAGGCAGGATACAAGATCACTAACGCTGTCCCAGTAGGGATGTGGTTAATAGGTTCGTTTGAGAAATTTGGTTAGGGGTTGGTTAGTGACTAATCGTCGAAAGGCTGAGATAGAGTGGGCGGACACCGTCTCCTCACTAAGCGAGTTCCATGGCTCGATCATTCGAAGAGCGAAGTTTTTTCTGATTTCGGAATGTGGGGTTGCACCAGACAGCTTGAAGGAATGACCCCCTAGTACGAATTAATGCCGGACAATCAAAGAGAGGAACATCTATGGGCAACAAACCCCTGACTATTTTAAGGGTTTGTTGAAAGTTAGGTCGGTCCAGAGACGGCGTACTCTAAGGGCTGGAGGCCAAGCCGTGTCAAGCGGTTGACATGAGGAACGTCGCAGAGGCTGGGTATACCACGTGTAAATTGTTGTTGCACCACCTCGATTTCTTTAAGTAGGAACGGCGACCAAAGTGGGCTTGCATTCTCAAGTAACGGACGAACATAGACTTTTAACGCATAAACCAAATCAGCGATTGAAGATTTAGTGAAGCAACGTTTCACGAGTGTCATGAGACGATATGCCAAAGCCAAAATCTTTGTGCAGTGTAATACTGATTTAGGATCCTTGGCGATCCAAACTCCCAGATCTTTTACCATGGTTAAGGAGTCGAGTGAGTGGGAATCCAAATAGTAGTCAAACTCTGAGTTGGAGTCACCGACGTACAGGACACCACATTTGCCCTGCGACAATGGAAGTTGCCAAGTCCTGGACCAGTTGAAAATGTTTTCGATGTCTGATTGTAATAGGAATCCTTCCGGGAAAGGGATAATTTTAGAACTTGATTTGACGTCATCAGCAAATTTGTAGCACAGTCTGTCTTCACTGGAGGTTGAAGGCTGTAGGTCATTTATGTAAATGACAAACAACAGTGGCCCTAAAACGGAGCCCTGTGTAACCCCACTTATGATCCGTGAAATCGATGACCTAGTTGGTCCAATGACCACTGATTGTGCCCTATTGAACAAGAAGTATCCAATCCAAGCCAGCACATTTCCATCAATACGATTGTAAGACAGCTTAAAAAATAATTTTGAATGTACCATGGACTCGAAGGCCTCGAAGGCCTCGAACGCCTTCCTGGATACGAATTTGCATATTTCCAATTTCCTGAATACATTGGAATTTTCCAGTGAAGAAAATGACAATGAATCCAAATGAAATGATGGAAGTGCTGAATTGTTTTGAAAATTCTAGCAGGTTAACTGGCATACATGTTGATAGCCTTGCTTAATTTGTTCTTCAAGCTGCAAAGCCAAAAGGTAACATTGATACAAAAGTTGCATAATAAATGCCTTGACGAAATTTATTGAAGTATGGTTTTCCGCTAGGTTAGCTTTTACTATTAGGTTAGTACTTGCGTAAAAGAAAAATAATTGCGATCATTTCACATAGGTAACCATAGCATGGTAGCTAAGTAAAAGTTGTACGCATATACCAGTATGGTCCAAAATAATCTATTGACATTAGAATTGTATGATGCCTCCCACTCCCCAATAGGTTAGCTATTATTTTAGACTAGCTAAGCATATTAGGTTAGAATTTGCATGCGTGTTAACGTATACCTCTTTTAGTTAAAATTTGATTAGTTCCTGAATTCTGGATGTAATTATGCCACACTCAAAACCAATCTGTCTAATGTTTTTTTTTTTCTAAAGTAATTTTTATTAACACATGGTTCAAAAAGTCTAAAATTTGTTTTTAAAGTTGTTTCACATTAGCGTCCTGACCGAAATTTTGCGTATGAATTCATTTCTTTAGAATTTAGTTACTGCCAGGCGAAAGAAAAACCGAGAAAAATCACAATAACTACTTTTAGGAATTAGGTTAAAATTTTCAATGATTTCATAACCATTAACGTAATTAAATAGTTCTTTTAATAAAAAGTTTCAATTGGTCACTTTGTCTGATTCTTAACGTAAACTTTCGTTCAACATTATCGTTATCAGTTATGTTTTTATTTGTCTTAGCATCGCGATGATCCTTTAAATGATCGCTCGTTTGCGTAAAGGCAAGTCAAGAATGTTGGAAGGGTAGTCTAAGACAATCAACATTTTCCTAAGTATGGCTTCGGAAGATCGTTAATTATCTTTTCAAGGTAAATCCAGTTATTAGATCAATTGAGGAATTCAAGGCTATACCTGAAGCTGTTGTACTTTGCTAGCCTTAACCTTTGTATTTTAATTAGTATTAACTTTCATCCAATAACTAGGAAAAAAAACCGGTTGTCAATTTACAAATCAGTGTGTCATCAAAACCACAAAATTACCGGATTCCATGCGTTTCTTTTTTTTTAACTCTCACGGTTTCTAGCCCTTTGC
>JAHWFP010033329.1:4364-19947 GCA_023313725.1 Lithobius niger | reverse complement strand
GGTACGCCAGGATGTGTCTGCATCCACCTAGCAATAAGATACCTTTGTTCGTAGAACGTAGTTGTAACGACAATGCACTCGAAGTTCACGTGAGGCATACATGATTCTAGGATTACAACAGATTATCTTGCATCGCCATATTTTAAAATGGATTTATACCAAGGAACTGTCTAGGGACTATGGAGGGACTGCTTAGTTATTGTTAGGGACCGCCTAGGGACTACCAAGGGACTGTCTAGGGAATGCCTCGGGATTGCTTAGGGACCGCATAGGGACTGCTAAGAGACAGCGTAGGGCCTGCCAAGGAACACTGCGTAGGGACTGCCTAATGATGGCTCAGAGACTGCCTGGGTACTGCTCAGAGACTGCCAAAGGGCTGCTTAGGTACTGCCAAGGGATTGCTTAGGGACTGCTAGGAGACAGCGTAGGGCCTGCCAAGGAACACTGCTTAGGGACTGCCTATGGACGGCTCAGAGACTGCCTGGGTACTGCTCAGAGACTGCCAAAGGGCTGCTTAGGAACTGCCAAGGGATTGCTTAGGGAGTGCAAAGGGACTGACTGGTGAGGGAAGGTTGTACTTGCGAAGTGGAGTAGGGATTAAAATGCGTAAGTGTCTCGTTTGGTGATTGTGTCCTTTTTAAGGGCTTGCAAACATGAACGTACTAATTGTGCTTCTGTTAACTGCAATTGCGCAAGAACAGTCAGATATATTTTTAAAATTTTGTTTTCTAACTGGCAATATTCTCCCGCCATACTTCCTGACCACATAGTCGACGTCAAGGTCTTTAAAAGTGTCGGATTTCTCCGGCCGTTTTCTCCTCTGGCTTCGTCTCTTTTCAGCAACGAGCAGGCAGCCGTTTCCTTGAGCAGTTCAGCCCGGCGCCCCCTACCAGCTGTCGACTTCAATCAGGACCCGCTTGCTAACGCTTAAATTTGCGGGTCCGCGGGTGTCTGGTTTCTGTGTTTCCGTTTTATACACTAACAAAATGAACATTAACTGCCGAATCAATATCATCTTAATTTGCCATACAGCCATAAGATGGCGCCCGTATTAGTAATAACGGCCTGGCGCCCCCGTCGAAGGAATGTTGCAGCGTGCGAATGTGCAATTAATATCGTGTGAAGCTCATTATGATGAACTAATTAATTCAATAATGTGAAGCCCTTCTCATTTGGCTTCGTGTTCTCTCGCTCGCCGATGTTCTATTTTTTTATTATTATTTTTTTTTCTTTTAGTATTTAGGCTCTTACCCAGAGAGCATCGCATCGATACCCATCGCATCGGTCTGACGAAAACGTTGCCGCTTCGTTTTAGAGGCGCTGCAGTAGCTGTGTGGCCATAGCTGCCATCGCCTGGCCGTTACGTCTTCCAATTACAATTAAATTTATAATCGTTACTTGTGGTGGTTTGCAATAACTGCCGGCGGAGCGACGGAAATACGAAGGGTAACAGCGCGGGCTCGGGTGGAGGGGGGGAGGCGTGGCGGGCCAGATAAGCGCGCCCCCTCTCTTCCCCCCTACCCCCAACTCCCCTTCTCCCCCTCCCCGAGTTTGGGGTCACGGGGGCCGACGACACAACGATTCTTAGCTCGGCCAATGGCGTCACAGCTCGCACAAAACATTCGATTGGTAGCCGCAAATGACGGTGCGGCGTCTGCAGATAGCACGTAATTGCTGCCATCGTGGTTTAAAAATTAACGCTGCTCATTTTTAATAAGGAAAATTGTGGGGAAGGGGAAGAGGAAGAGAGTTGGGAAAGGAAGAGGATTGGGGCGTTGGGGCGCGGGTGAGGTTGGGGGTGGAGGGTGGTGGGGGGGGGGGGCGATCAACGGAACAGAGGCGCGCGCGCACTTGCCTTTCCGCAACGATCGCGCGCCAAATAATATTTGCGGGGAAACACGTTATTAATGAGCGCGTGCGGTTTGGGGTGCAATCTGTTGCCAACTGGCGCAAATTCATAATTCGGGGAGTGTCGACTCCAATAATTCTCATTGTTTGTTTATCAAATTATGCCAATAGCGGGGAGCAGACCAATTGCTGCCTGCGGCCTATTTGGCCACTGCACACCGCAAAGCCAAAACTACTATTGCACCACCTCGCTTGCACTGTCTGACTCTCGCTCCATCATCCGACGATGACGTTAATGTTTGGCGGTAGGCAATTGCGCAATCATCGCTAACTAAATACAGAAATCACATATTCTACTAACGGGCCATTTAAAGTCTCATGAGCAGCCTCCCATTTTCTGGTGACAGACTCTTAGGGCACGTTTACGCAGCGACTCGCCTTTGCATTCTCGCAGTTAGAACTCAATCGCGATGGCAAAGGTGACATTGCCATGGTAACAACGCTAAGTGGATTAGCTAAATCCGACATCGTCTGAGTAAATACTTGCAGTCTTATAATCCGTGCCAATAATATAAAGAATTCCTCATGACGAAACAATTTTCCCAAACGCTTCTGAACTCACGTTATTTGTTGTTTTCGTTGCGAGGCGGCAGACATAAAACCGCCGCCATGTTGGCATTTCAGACGATTTCTAGCTTCTAGCTGCGAGAATGTAAAAGCGAGTGGTTGCGTAAACCCGGCCTTAGGGCGCGTTTACGCAACGAGGCATTCTCGCTCGCCGAACGCTATTTGATACTGAACCGTTATTTCTTTACAATTAGTTTCCCGTATCTACTTAACGAATGCGGCGCGGCGCGGCAATAAATTAAAACTATTGTAAATAATATTTTCTTAAACTGAAGTCTCATAGCAGAAATGAAGTAACCGCAACGACCCCCGGAAGGGGAACAATGAAAACGTGCGAGTGTGTCAACTCTTTGGCATGAAGTTGAAACTGGGACGTTGTTGCTCTGAAAATAAGTTGAAATTGGCACATTGTTGCCTCGACTAACAATGTCCGTCTAACAATTATTCTTATAACTAAACACCGTGGTAATCTCAAGGGCAAGTATTACATGACGTCATGGACACTTCTTTTCACACGATACGCATCGCTTATGCCACAGCGAAAGACTACGTGTGGAAGGGGTGGGGGGCAAAGTGAGCTGTTACTATTAAGCATACGATTACGCATTAACTGAACCTAGAAGAGAACAAACAAACAAGCACGGGAGCCAGGTACGTGTTCAACTACATATACCAAAGAGGAGAAAGGGAAGGAAACCAAGAGGAGAGGGATAGAACGGGATAAAAGAAGGAGGGGAGAGGGGAGGGAGAGGATTGGCGGAAAGGGGGAGTGTTACACAAACAAAAGTCGACTCTTGCAGTGAACGATCAGGCAGCACCGAGCAAATACTGGGAAACATCCACGGGTCAAACAAATCCCCGGGCGAAGCCGGGTACGATGCTAGTCATGGATAAAGAACAAAGTGCATCTGTAATGTTAAACATTGCTACGACATTGTTGTCATTTCACGCTATTTCCAAAATTTGCCATTCTCGCTCAAAGAATAGCTTCTGGCAGTGATCAAACGTCGGCAGAATAAATAGCTGCTCGCAGCGAGAATTCAAAATCCAACATGGCGTCCATTTCTGGGTTGTCGAATCGAAGACTAACCATCGAATGCTGGCATGTAGAAATCAGTCCGTCGTCTTGTGCTGCAGCATACAAATGTTTTCTTGTTGCCATTAATCGACGCTGTCATGTCGCACGCATTACACGCCATGTCGCGAGGCACGAGGAGAAGATCTGCGTCCGCGTTGTTGCCGTGGTTACTACGTATAGACAACTCGTAAGCCGTGTTCTCCGGTAAAGGTGAGAAGCAGCTGGCAGATTTAGTATTAAACAAGTAAAAGCGAGAAAGAATAGAAAATTGTCGTCGCGTTAACATCCTTAGGGTACGTTTATACAACGACTCGCCATTGCATTCTCGCAGCTAGAAGCTAGAAATCACCTGAAATTCGAACATGGCGGCTGTTTTAGCTCTACCGGCTCGCAACTAAAACAGTCGAGTTCAGAAGCGACCAGGAAAATTGTTTCGTCAGGAGAAATTCATTTTCTTATTGTCACGGATTATAAGACTGCAAACATTTACTCCAAAGATGTAGAATTTAGCTAATCCCGGTAGAGTTTTTATTCTATATAGCAGCGTCATGTGACGTCATATTGGCTACAAGACAGATACATGCAAGGGGCACTAGATTAAAATGGAGGGTTAAACAACGGCACTTCTAGTCAAGGCAGTGCTTTGAGAGCGGATTTCATGAGCTTAAAAAAAACGTTGTTTTCTCCAATCCCTTATGCTGCTAGGTTGTAATTGGAAAATAAAGATTCCACTTGCTTAAAAATGTCAGCAACTGCCAACAAATCGACAAAAATCGCGCATTATAGGCCTAAGAAATCCACTCTTAACAGCATTGTCTTCAGTAAGACGCCCTTCTTTTCCCCCTCCAGTGACCCTTGCAGCTATCCTAGTTACTGGCTCCAGCATAGAGTTATGTACAATAATACAACGTTGTATCACTGCCTTATAGAGCAGTGACATTTGCCGCCATATTGGCTCCAGTATGGGTTTTGGAGGGCATAACTACAAGGTGCACTACATAAAAATGGAGGGAAAGACAACGGAAGAGCGGATTTCTTAGGCTTAAAATAACTTTGTTTTCTCCAAAAACAAAAATCGCGCGTTTTAGGTCTAAGAAATAACTCTTAACAGCATCGGCTTCAGTATGACGCCCTTCTGTTTCTCTCTGCAGTGCCCCTTGCAGCTAACCCATTAAGGCTCCAGCATACAGTTATACACAATAATACTACGTTGTGCCACTGCCCTATAGCAACGATACCTTTGCCATCTCGATTAAACTTTAGCTGCGAGAATGCAAAGGCCGAGTCCTGGCAGGGCATGTTTGCGCAACGACTCGCCTTTGCATTTTCGCAGTTAGAAGCTATCTGAAATTCCAACAGGGAGGCGGGTTTTAACTCTGCCAGGTCGCAACGAAAACAGTCAGTAATGCGAGTTCAGAAGCGAATGGGAAAACAGTTTCGCGAGGATGAATTCTTTATCTTATCGTCACGGATTATAGGACTGTAAGAATTTATTAAAACGATGTCGTATTTTTATGTAATACGGGTAGTGCTGTTACGACGGCAAAGGCACCTTTACCATCGCGATTGAATTCTAGCTGCGAGAATGCAGAGGCGAGTCGTTTGCGTAAACACGCCCTTACATCGGAATTCTACAAAATGTACGTCTGTAGCGTCGCCAGAAAACCTGCATGAGGGGCAAAGAAAAATGCAGGCAAAACTGCGTCATTTTTAAACACGAATTTTGAAAATATTGGCTACCAAATTCATTAATCTGGCGGCATTGGCAGAAAAGTTACATTATCTCAGTATCCAACTATCTTTCATTTCTAACTAATTCATCAGTTGCATTGCTTTTAAGCGTCAATTCATATGGAGACACAATGAGCATCACAATAAGTAAACAAGATGCACTAACACTGCATTAGTAATTCGACGTGTCGTATGGTAGAATATAACATATCTGTAATTGATGTATGAAGTTGGAACGGCAGACATACCAACAGGACACTACTAAAAAATCTGAATGCGTGGTGTACTGAAGAATATCTACTATATTGCACATTATATTAAAAAAAAATTGTCTCGTAACGTTTACTACTACGATACGGCAAATGAGCCAGAATCTTGTGTGCGACGATGCAATCACTGACCAGATAAGTTTTCATCGGACGCTGATATTGGTTTTCTTACAAAAAAAAAAAAAAACTGAAAACTTCATTGTTTTACAGTTTCCCGTATACCAGTTGTTCTTGTTCATCAGACTTTTACATTTTTTAAATCTTCGAACACCATATTTCATAAATTCCCCCGGGAATTTGGTGTGGGGGGGGGGGGGGTAGGAGAAATCATATTGCGCTGTGGGTTCGTGAGGTTAACTACTTTAAATTTAACTACTTTTTAGATGTATTAGCAAAAGTTATAATATTCACACGAAAATTGTGACAAAGTCCACATTGAATTTCATGTGGTCAATTTTTGTTAGGCTACTCAATACAAAGTACTTGTTTTCCTAGCGTGTTATAATTATCTATATTATTATTATTTGTAATTTTAAATCTGTGGTTAAAACTAATGTCGAACCAATAAAACTTACGCGAGTCTTCCTGTTACGGATTTTAAAAAAAATCTGAAAGTCAGAGGCATATCCCGCCCTTCCCTCCCTCTGGCCAGTCTGCCACTGTGAAAACAGGACATCATTCGCTTTGCTCACTCGTTCAATAGGAAATAACACCACAAATACGCGTAATAAAATACTGTAATATATATCGCATCCGAAAAGCAGCGAGGATGGCGCAGTAATTAACAGCAAAGGTCTTATACGAGCATCGCATTCATTGTACCCATGATTGTACCGTCCAGATTCAATCATAGAAATTCGGTGTACCATCCAGATCACCGCAAACGTAAGTGTGACGCACTTTGTTTTGTTCTGCGCCATACGAGGTGAGCCATCTCGACGTACACGATAGCCTCTAACCGACCGCAATGGTGAAGAGCTGACTTACCGAAATGCGCAGTTACACGCCGCAATTTTTCGTACGATCGGCGTTGAGCGCACACCTTTACGCTGAGGAAACGCTGACGTCAGCCACTGATCGTGTACTATTTGACGACGGTTTTTCACTCAGAGACCTTTTTAGAGGTTAGCGAACTAAAACCGCCCTAACTAAATTAACTACAGCATAATACCTTGTGTACTGGCGCACTGCGAGTCACCCACCAGCATACTTGAATTTCGTCGGATCAGAATTGAACAAATGTGTCTGGTTTTTGAGGATATGTCGCTGACATAAATCGGCTACCCCCGTTTTTTGGCCACTACCGCATTAATTCGACGTGTGACACGTCGAATTAAAAAGAGAACATTTTTTTTTTGCTCAAGGAGACCATCAGTTTGATTTATTCAGAGAAGAGTTTCAGTGTTTCCACTCCCACTTACAGAATTTCCCCGAGTAAAGACAAAATTTCCCCTTTTTTTTCCATGAGCGAAAAAATTTTCCCTCTTTTACTTCCCTCATGTAATTTCCCTTCATTACGCCACTAATTTTTAACATTTCCTATAATTAAAAAAAAAAATGTGGGCCCATTTTGATGGCACAGGAACGCTAACTATTGTCGCAAATTGAAAATAAAATTAATTCAAACGACTACTTATCTTATTAGAACTAGTCCTCCTGCCATTCCTGCTAAACGTGAAGGACGTGGTTGGACTTGTAAAAAATGGTACTGCCACAATTTTCGTGATTTTAGCCTTAAATAAGCCAGCAACAGAAGACAAATAGACACTAACCAAATTAGAAATTGGGGTTGGTTACAGGTTTAAAATGTTAATACGATTTAGGTGAGAGTCGAATTGTGTGTATACTCACGGGAAGTTTCGAGAAAGTGGGTATGGGTGGAGAGAAGATCGTGAGTCTACAGAGAAAATCTCAACTTGCAAATAAATCACAGAATTTCCCCATTTTCCCCTTTTTTCCTGTTTAATATTTATTTTCACTTTAAAGAACATTTACCCCCTAAAAAGGGAAAAATTCCTCTAAGTGGAAGATTTGGCCTTTTTCAGAAAAGGTAAGAATTACTGGAGAGGGACAATTACACATCGGTTGTTTTGCTAACAGGTACTGATAACAATATTGAAAATAATTGTTGGCCTATTATGTGGAAGTTTTTAGAAGTTACGCAGAAGTTTTGTTGCGTAGAAATGGGCCCAAATCATTAAATCTGCATGGTAGGGTGGATCAAAAAATGCTTTTTTTTTAATTTCAAATCGTAATAGTGTGGAAAAGTTGGTCTTCGACCTCCTAATCACTATCCCTAAAAGAAAAATTTCTAAAATAATTTTTTGAGGTGCCCTCCTGGGCCTAAAGTTTAACATTACAAGTCAATGAGAAAAATCGCTGGTTCTAAAAAAAAGTTTTTTTGACTAGCTTAAAATACAACTTTTTACATTATCTAATTTGGTACTCCCAGAGACCATTAAAAGAAGCCAGAAATAAATTTGTTAAAAATATTTTGTCCCTAAACTTCGTTTTAATTCAAGGCGTAAAATCGACAAAAATGCCTTCTTTCCCTATTTTGATGGCCGATAATTCGCATTGTTTTCTGGAAGAAAAAAAAATGTTTTTTATTTTGGCTTCAATTTGGTGGTCTCTGAGATATACAAAATGAGATAATGCAAAAAGCAGTATTTTAAACTAGTGATAAATCACTTTTGCAGAATTAGCGATTTTTCTCATTGACTAAGTTATAATGTTAAACTTTAGGCCCAGTTGGGCACCTCAAAAAATTATTTAAAATTTTTTTCCTTTAGGGATAGTGATTAGGAGGTCGAAGACCAACTTTTCCACACTTTTACGATTTAAAATTTAAAAAAAGCATTTTTTTTTATCCAACCTAGGCACTGCCTCCCACTGTGACACGGTTTCGTTGTATTCAATCACACGTGTATAAATCAATATTTAAAAAATGCTACAAAAAACCGGATGCAAAGTTCCATCTAAAACTAGGGCGTCGTCAGTTAAATTAAAGTTGCATAAATATTTATTTTAAAAAAATGTTGAAACAATTCATCGAAAAAAAGGCAGTTGTTTGTTTGTCATAGCAAACAACACGTGTTGCATTGAGACAGCATTATGGCTCATCTTTTCGACTGCATCATCGCATCTTGTTTCTCTGTCATTTGCTTTCGTAGTGCGTCGCTGGATGGTGTTGACCAATGGAGTAAAAAAGCACGGTAACAGATTGTGTGAAGGCAAACCAAGCAGTGCTACATAAAACTACAAACAACGTTTCGAAAATTTTTAATTTTCGTCATCAGGTTAGCAATAAAATCAAAGCATGGCAAAAGCTACTAAGTCATCCTACATTAAAAGCGTAAAACAGTAATTTAAAACGGATAAAAACCACCAATTTCTCCCCTCAAAAGAGGCAGAAATTGGTGGTTTTTATCCGTTCTAAATGACTGTTTTATGCTTTTAATGTAGGATGACTTAGTGGCTTTTGCCATGCTTTAATTTTATTGCTAACCTGAAGACGGAAATTGATAATTTTCGAAACGTTGTTAGTATTTTTATGTAGTACTGCTTGGTTTGCCTTCACATAATAAGGATGGTGTTGACGGCAGTTGCGATGAGCGGTTTTCCGACTTTATTTTTTCAGCAGACAAAGCACCCGCAAATTCGAAGAATTTTTGTTGGAAAGTGTTGGAATATTGATATTTACTTGATGTTTACTTGATATTTTCTTGATTTTAGGAAAAATCACGGAAAACTGCACGATTGTTAAATAACCCGTTTTGCATTGGAAAGAGCGTTGTAGCTTATCTTTTGGATTGCGTCAGTTAAATGGAACGAAGCAATTATTAATCACACAATAAATTAAAGTTGCATAAACACTTATTTAAAAAAAATAATGTTGAAACAATACATCGGGCACAGGCAGTTGCTTGCGTGTATACTGGAGACAACGTTGTGGCTCATATTTCGGTTGCTCATTGCATCTTGTTTCTTTGACCATTTGCTTTCTTAGCATGTCGCTGGATGGCGTTGTTCCTCAACAACATATCTAATTTAAATTTTCTTTACAAACCACCTCTGCGTGTACCACTATCAATGTGCAAAATCTGGTTTAAATTGATGCAGTGGTTATTGCGTGATGCAATTACAAAGATTGCATTCGAGTGTGTTCATAAACCGAGCTCCAAAAACAGAAAGAAAACAGAAAAACAGATCCTAAAAAAATCCTGCAATAAAGAAAAAAGTATCCAAAGCGTGGTACTAACAAAAATTTCAAGAATTGCCTTGATCCTGATATTGGCTCGGGTGTCCCTTGTACCATATATTATTGTGTGCGCGGTTTATCTGAGTCCTGCGGCTACGTTTTCCTGAAGGGGGCGGCATTAATCGACGGCCGCCATTGTTTTTGTAACCATCTCGGATATCAACAAGGCACTCTGCTACCAAAAACGTACAATCGATTATCTGTGTCGTTCTGGGGCAACTCAAGATAGGCCGCGGACACTGTACATAGTTTTTTTTTTTGTGGTCACATAAAGTGGTATGATACTTTACACATTGCCATTATGTCTGTAAAATACGAAAAAATATATCCAGATGACACGTATTTTTTTCCCCTTAACCATTTGCAATAGAAACAAGAACACTTAATGTAAATAGCATAAGCTTCCAATGCATTAGAGTCAAGCAAAAAACTGCGAAGAAGTTTCAGTGATAGAACACTTGAAAGGATAATCCTAGAAAGAAAAAAATGAAACAATTATATGGCTAACAAATAGAAGGATTTGGATTTAAATTTAAGGAAGAATAGAGCGACAGTGTTTAGTTTTTAGTGTTTGGTTAGAAGAATGATATAAGTAGTATTTACTGTAAAAGTAAGTAAACTATAGTGTGCGCGGCCTATCTTGAGTTCTCCGCAGAACGAACACAGATAATCGATTGTACGTTTTCAGTAGCAGAGTGCCTTGTTGATATCCAAGATGGTTACAAAAACAATGGCGGCCATCGATTAAAGCCACCCCCTCCAGGAAGACGTAGCCGCTCACAAAATACTTGCAGGACTCAAGATACGCCGCGCGCACTTTAGCACCTCTTCCTAGTCATAACTAATTTATTTATTACTTACTAAGTTTTTGACACTATTTATTCCTTATTTTTACTATAATGGCTGGGTAAGCTTGTGTTACTTCGAAAGTAGTGGAGTATAGGCTAATTTGTTTGGCATTGTTATCTGCCAAAATTAAAACACTTAGATGCTTTACACTGTAGAAAATACAAAATCAAGACTGGGGAGGGGGGGGGGGGGTACTTGAAACGCAATTGCAGCAAAATTTCTATTAATTACAAGTTGTAAGCCCACGAGTTACTAGCATGCATTACAATAGAAGTTAGTACAAGTTCAAGTTCAAGCTCGATGTTCGAAAACTTCTAGCATGTCAGCCGGGTTTGACCAAATCATGTCTTGCTAAAGTAGATGGATTTATAAACAGTCATCACAGTGGCATGAACAGTGGCACTGCCCCTGCCCTTTTTGGAAAAAACTACCCTTTTTTTGCCCTTTCTGAAGAAAAAAACAATGCCATATTTTGGTTTTCTGCACTGAAAAATGCTAGTCGCAGTGAGGAAAAAGGGCCCGGAGCCCTAAAAAGGGCAAAAAGAAAACCAGGAAGCCCAAGAAAGGGGACAAAATGGTAAAAATAGTGAGTGACAAGCAAAGAAATAAATAATAAATAGTCCCCAGAAAAATAAAGCCTCAGCGTGCCCTTTCACTGAATGTTGCCGCTGCCCTTTCGGATGTCTGTGCCCTCACGCTACTGGTCATGCGTCACAGACTGTTTCTCTGGTTGTGTTGTATACTCTTGTCAAGAAAGCAACAGACAGCTGCGAGTGGATTTAAAAAACATCGGCTTGACTAATATGGTTACCTGGCCACCATGGTATCAGGTAGAGACTTTCACTATTGGCTTGGTGGTCGAAGTGATATAGAAGTCACTGTGCACCATCGGCAATTCTCTACCTTGTCGTTCTCACTGGAACTCCACAGAGAGGAAAAACAGTATGATGAAAACAAACCTGTGTGTGAGCCTGCAAGCACGATCAACACTGCAGGAAGTCCACGTTTGCAAGCCGTCCGTCGAGCACCGAGAATGGTCCCACACGCTGTAATGGGAAAACATGATACATGCTATGATATGATATGATTGGCGGAGGAGCGAGCGAAGCGTAGCCTATAACGGACACCAAATGTTGGTTGGTTGGTCCGTTGGTTGGTTGGTCTGTAGGTCCGTTGGTTGCACATTTTTAGTCTGGGTGGAGCCCAAACGAAAGACCGGATTGGAATGAAATTTGGTACAACGCTTGATACCCCAAACAGTATTGCTGAGCCTAAATTTGACGTAAATCGAACAATTATTACGGGAGAAATAACAAATTTTCGAATTTATTTCTAACACTCACCATTGTAAATTTGGAATCGTGAATAGTAATTAAGGAATTCCGACGAAGCATACACTGTGCTGCTGGTAATCAAGTGAACTTTAAAAAAAACGCCAAAATAAATCATCGTAGCTTCCTTACAGCTAACAATCTTTTTTGACATAACTCAACGAAATAATAACATTTGATCATAACACTTTAACCACTAGAAGAAGACAAGCAAATGGGGAAAAAACCAAGGATTCGTTAACGACTCACATTCGTTTCATGTAAAAAAGAATGCTTGCAGGAATTCAGCTAACATGGCAACCAAAGTGGAGTTGACACTATCAACGGGAATCTCAAATTTGAGACATCAAATCGCCGCTGCAGGAGGAAACCGTTCATATAATACGACAGTACACAGCAGATTACGTATTTATATCACAACACAGAACAATAATTTGGCTTCGTATTGTAATTTCAAGATTCCTAGATTGCTATGGAAACTACACTCTCGATCCCGTGTTGCCAGAATAAATAGGCCTAACATCGAACCCAATAGGCCTAATTTCTCTACTGTTGTCGTTTACGAAACTAAAACGGGACTAACAATTAGGCTTAAAATTAGGATTTAGAAATATTTAGAAGTACCGCTCATCAACAATTGTCATAATTCCAATAAAAAAAAAAAATTAGCGTTTGGTGTTGCAGTACGTGCCAGAGGTGTGCGCTTCAACATTGTCGTAGATGGCAGCGTATATAGAGAGCCGTGGATGTTTCGGATCTTTTGATTGTTGTGAAGTACTATCATTACTGGTGATTGTTTAGCTTGCAATTAAATGCTTTATTGTTAATATTTTAAATCTAGGAAAGATACTCTGCAATAAATACAAACAATGTAAGCATTATTGACGGTGCACGTTCTTGGCCAGCTTAACCACGGCGGCACGTCCTTTGTTGCTAGCTTAACCACGGCGGCTAACGTTGTATTTTACAACGGCGGCGACGTCGTAAAGAGGCTGCAAACAACGAAACGGATACTAAATATGGGTGCAAACGAAAGTATCTTAAAATTAATATGAAACGTAGCCTAGCTAAAATGTAAAAAACACCAGCAAAAAGCTTCAGCTCAAATGTAGCCGAATGAATATTGCCCCCAGTTTTTTAAGGACCATTGCAAACATTGCAAAGCCATTATAAAGGAAATACAAATTTAAAATAAATTTTTCTCCGCTCCACCTACAATAGGCCCAAAGCCTGTTTCATAGTATTATATGATACGATATGATATATGATATGATATGATATGATATGATATGACATGATATGATATGACGGACCCAAAATTACCCAGTGACAACATCACGATGCCAGAGCATTAAGAAAAGGGTAAAGAAATGGTAGACTTTCAGCTATGATACCGGCAGGATAGAGGATGCATAGAAGGCATTTGACAGCGCAGTAGTTAATATTACACAGCTACAATGTGCATACACACAAAAAGTGAGACATGCACAACAGAGAAGCTTCGAAGTAGAAGACCAGTTAAAGCTGAGTAGCCATACAAAGTTATAGGCTAACAAAGTGCATAATCAGAAGCTTGTCACCCTTCTTTAAAGGCTCACATTGGATCATCGAGCGAAAACGAGGGAGGAACTACAGGATTCATAACATCTAGTGTGTTAGTAGAAGACATGGTAAGCTGCCTAGCGATACAAAGTTATGTGCTGAGAAAGGGTATAAACAGAAGCTGACACCCTTGTTTAAAGGCCCACCTTGCATCATCAAGCTGAAATGGGGAAGCAACTACTTCATAGCATGGTGTTCGTGTTCAGTGCTCGGTGGTCGGTTTAATGTGTTCGTGCACCCAATTTTGGAACATGCAATCCCTATCTGGTCTCCATACTTGGCCAAGGATATTGACCTTGTGGAAGAGCTCCAACGGCGCTTCACAAAAAAATCTTTCTGGATTTCGAGAAATTAGGTACCATGATCGACTTTGGAAACTTGGCCTTGAGTTGCTAGAACTCTGCCGCATGAAGGCTGATCTTCAACTCACGTATAAGATGTTGCACAATCTTACTGCTATCGACCTACCGTTTTTGGATCGTGCACAGCAAAATTACCGTACTCGAGGACAAGACTGGAAACTAATCGTTCCTCACTCAGGTCTTGAATGTCGCCTGCATTACTTTTCAGTCCATGTGGTTCCCATTCGAAATGCCCTTGATGCTAACACCGTGTTTGCCCATTCGATCACATGTTTCCGAAGGCTACTCAAAACTGAAGATTTTAGTATGTTTCTTAATATTATGTTTCATGGTTTCCGAAATTTTCCTAGGAAAATTACATGATGAAAATACTTGCTTTCATAATTTGTGGGAACGGTGTCACTGGCTCACCGCCCTTCCATATCGCTTCAACGCTAGTGTGGAACAAACTGAAATTTATTATAAATTCATTAATTCATTTGCTCGTCGAATTCTATTTTATTTTAGGCTAAAATGCGTTAAGTAAACTACGTTTGTATTTAAAAGGAACAACGTGTTAAGTCGAACTCTTGGCCTAGGCACACATATGTTCATGCAACAACAATCCACAGCTACTTAATTGATGTCGATGATCATCGATTGTAGTAATAATATGTAACAAAAATTAATCAAAATAAACTATGAATATAAAAAATATAAACCTTAGAAAATAGCAAATTTAAGGGGATGCCAGCCCCCATAAACTGCTTTGCTCAACTGGTGTCAGGTTCGCCTTTTTGCGGGTTTAGTTGATGCCCAATGCAACTGTTTTTTCCATTCTTACTGACAGTTTTATTCTTGCATGCAAATTACAAAACGTCTTTTTGTTAATACTTCATGTGCACCACTGGTGTTTCCCAGGCTTTGTCTTATGAATTGGCCAGTCCTTCAGGGCACCACAAAATTTATTTTTTGTTTATTGGCATAAATTACGTAAACGTCCGATAACGATGGTTGTGTTTGAATATTTTTTTGTTCTTTAATTTTAGCAAAATAAAAACAAATTTCGATTTAATTAGTGCTTTTGCAGCTTATGGGCATAAATTGCCTAACAATGTTCCCACATGCTACTAGCGAAGGCCGTGTTGCTTACTATCTATAGGTTTTACCTACCGAACGAATGTTACTTCAAATAAGCCAGAAGTCATACACTTTCATATAAAAACAGTTATTTTTCTATGTTTAAAGTTATGGCAGCACCTTAACATCAGAATGGAGGGTATGAAAAGGGCATCGTAAAATGGTTGCAAGATGCAAGGTGGACTTGTATGTTTACAGGAGACTGACAAGGCTAATAATGCAAAGAATGAAACTATTTTATTTTAAAACAGTTGGGCTGATGACAGTGCTACTATAACCGTTTTTATACCAACGACAGGTTTAACCATTAAGATATAGACTCGATGATGAACCAATGATAAAGGTTTAACCATTAAGCTACAGACTCGATGGTGAACCAACGGTAGAAGGTTTAACCATTAAGCTACAGACTCGATGATGAACCAACGGTAGAAGGTTTAACCATTAAGCTGTAGACTTGATGATGAACCAATGGTAGAAGGTTTAACCATTAAGCTATAGACTCG